>QQNG01000303.1:0-107478 GCA_003666085.1 Pseudocercospora crystallina
TCTAAGATCCTGCAGTGCGGCCTCCATGTTGTGTATTTTGAGAGAGATATAACAAAAAGAAGATGAAGCCAAAGTGCGAAAATCTGTGCATCACGTGATGCTGTGCACCAGGTGGGGAACACTTCTATCTCCCAGGAAGGTCTCGAAGCGCTCTAGAACCTCACTCATCCTCGCCAAATTTCCGCCTCTCCTGCTTCAGCTTTTTCAGTTCCTTTGCTTCCTCTTTCGTTCGCGCTGATTTACTCTTTGCCTTCAGCTGTGCGATCCTATCCTTCAATCTCTGTGTCGCCTCGGGTGTCCAGAGCGGTGCCGGCTTAGATCGAGTCGTGAGTGGGACACCTCCGTCGACATCATCAGAGCCGGGCATATTCGCAGAGGTAGACTCTGTGCTCTTTCGCTTCTTTGACTTCTTCGATGTCTTGCTTGTCGACGAAGGTGCAGATGCCTCATCATCGGAGTCTGCCTCAGTCGCCTTGACAACACCAACAGTCTCCTCGCTCCCTTTAATCCTCTTCGCAGCGCCGTCGAACCTCGTATGTGTGCCCGTGCTCATCTCCTCTAACTTCCTCTTCGCGCCCGCCCTCTCCCTCTCCTGTCTCTCCTTCCTCTCCCGATCATACTTCTCATTCCCCGCAAGTCCCGCCTTGATGAACCTCCCAGCAGCATCCTTATCTATCCGCGCCTTTGAGCCCACGCCTTCCGCTTCGGCGCTCTTAATTTTGTTGAAGTACTCCTTCACACGGCTCAGTTCCTGGAAGACGGGATGTGTTTTCGCGTCGACGCCATTGAGGCGCAGATATGAGAAGAGGATTGACTCGATCGCGTATGTGGCTAGGACGTAGAGTTTCGCTTTGTCGAGGAGTGGAAGTTTGGATGCGCTGGTGGAGAGTGCGGCTTGCAGGACGGGCTTCAGCGCGGATTCGAGGCCGTCGATGCTGGCTGTGAGGTCCTCGATTTGAGGTTTGATCGAATCCATCGCGATCACAAGTGATATGGACGTCGGTGTTGTTGGGTGCTGTCGCGATCTGAAGGCAATTTCAACAATGAAATTCCAGATCACGGAGACGAGGTTAATTGACGCTCGGACCACGCCAGCCGTCACTTCCAAGGTTTCACATGCTTTGTTTACAAACCCTGTCATGTATCACAATGGCGCCCAGCAGGACATCTGCCAAGCGACGTCGCAGTCTGTCTCTAGAAGACACATCAACACTGGATAAACATCAGATCTTTACACAATGGGCAAAGGACAGAGGCGTGCAAATAGGCAGCGTCAAACCGGCCAACCTTCCAGGACGCGGCGTCGGTCTTGTAACGACTGCCAAGATCAAGAAAGATGAAAGAATCATGTTTGTACCGGAGAGAGCGATGTTCAAGCCGAATAACAATCTGTTTGGGAAAGATAGTGTCGCTATCCGATCGAAGGCCTCCCCCCAAGTACATCTGGCTTTGAGCATCATGATCGAGTGTCAAAGGCCGTCGTCAACATACCATGCGTGGAAGACGACATGGCCGACACCTCAAGACTTCAAGTCATCTCTACCTCTTTTCTGGAATCCCAAGATACAAGAACTTCTTCCTCCTTCCGTCGAGCATCCTCTGAGCAGACAGCGGGAAGATTACAAGAAAGATCTTACATTCGCTTATGCGACTAAACCAAGGGACGACTTTACCTGGAGGGAAGAAGACTTTGAGTATTACTGGTCGATTGTGAACAGTCGAAGTTTTCACTTCAAGCCTCCTGGGAGTAGACCTGGATATATGGTGCTTTGCCCTTTCATCGACTACATGAACCATGGACCGAGTGGGACGGGCGTCAATGTAAGCCAGACAGCAAAAGGGTATGAAGTTACAGCGAATAGAGATTATGGTGAGTCCAACACCCTTTCCTTGATTCCCATTCATGTTCTCTGCCGTAATGCCACCCCAATCTGAAGACTCTATGCAATGATTACAACGAGTGAGCAAACCACACTGCAATGCCGATCCATTTCCTAACACCTCCCAGCCCCCAACGAAGAAGTCCTCGCAACCTACGGCTCTCACCCCAACGACAAACTCCTCGTCCACTACGGCTTCATTAACTCCTCCCTCCCCACCGACGACGACATCCGTCTCGACCACATCATCCTCCCCAACCTCTCAGAATCCACCCGCTCCCAACTCCAAGACGTCGGTTTCCTAGGCGGCTACGCCCTCCTCCCCTCCACCAACGAACTCTGCTTCAAAACGCAAGTCGCGGTGCGAGCGGAACTGTTAACGGCGAATGAGTGGGAGTATTTCATCGCGAATGGAGAGGATATGGGGAAGGATATGGATTGGAAGGTGAAGAAGTGGTTGCAGATTTTTATGGTGAAGTATCGGTTGGATGCGGAGAATATGTTGAGGAGTTTGGAGGGGAGGGAGGGGGAGGGGGAGATGGAGAGGGGTCAGATTGGGTTGTTGAAGATGAGGTGGAGGCAGATTTATGATGCGCTAGATAGGTGGCTTGCTGATCCGACGAAGACTGCTTCGTAGCGGTTTCGTAGATACAGACTGCATGCGTGCTATTAAAGCAGTGGCTTCTGATGTAGCTCTCTCCTTGTGCGCTACTCCCACTCGCACTCGCTCGCCGCGGCGTGCTCTTCCGGTGCAGCGGCTGCTCTAGCCCTTGTGAGGGCATATGCTTCTGTCTCGCAGGCTGTAGCATCTCGTAGCGTCCACCTTGGCTCGGTGGCCGATTTTATCTTGCGCCTTTCGCCGTTTTCCCACTCATGCTTTGTTCAATCCTCATTCAACAAATCATCCAAATCATCATCATCCCAACCCCCTTTCCTCCTCTCCACCCTAACCTTCCCCACCCCTCCCCCTCCACCTCCCGTCTCTTCCTGCTGCTTTGCAACTGCCCCTGCCCTCTAGTCAGCACATGTCGCCGCTCCAACCCTCATGACACCTTACCTAAAATATCCTTCAACTGCTCCTCGCTCACCCTAGCCCTCAACTGTCCACTCCTCGCCAACATAATAAGTCTGTTCTCCACATCCTCCGCCCGCTGCGCATTCACCATTCGGATCCTCCCCAGACGATCGGCTGCTAGGGGTTCGAGGATTTGCGAGAGGATGGATTGGCGGGCTTCTTGCTCCCTGGCTCTGAAGTACAAAACTTGTCAGCGAAGCGGTTCCAGAAAAGCGGTATTAGAGAGGGTTGGAATGTTGGGGGTATGGCTTGACGCACTTCTGCTGTTCTTGCTCCGACCCTCCTCCGCCTGAAGAAGCGCCGCCTTGGGCTGGTGAGGCTCCACCGCGGCCACCACCGGGTTGTTGGGATTGGAGTTGTTGGAGGCGGGCTTGTCGGATTGCTTCGAGGTCGGAGTCGGCCATGATTTTCTTTAAGTGGTGGTGTTCGAGTCTGTCTGGCCGAAACGCGACTTCACGTGTCACCTCAGTATATGTGGAAGTGGGCTGTCGGAGGGGGAAGTGTGTGACAGAAGTCGTGGGTGAGATTTGGGAGGTGGATTTGGATGAGATGGACGTCTACGGTGTTGGGCTGCTATCATTCTACATGTCCCAAGACGCTCTCATAGCATTATTGTGCCCTGGAGAATCTTGTCTTCGCTCTTCCCAGTATGGAACGAATATGTTTCGTTGAAAATTGTCGTTCAAAACATTCACTCGCGCCCGTGTAACCTTCCCTCTTTGGACATCTGCCCCGCCTGTGTGAAAGCTGCGCACGTCGCAGAGCCGCATACCCCTCCGCGGACATCTCCAGGCACAAACTATGCACAAGGACGTCACGAAGCCTAAAACTTTGCAATTCTAGCCCTGGAAGGCGTGATCTTGGTAGTCACAATTAACTTAAGATCTCGTATGCACTCCTCATCAATTTTTATCCTTCTAGAAGACATCCAGGTTTCTACGCAGCAGTATAGAAAACAGACGCTGTGGTGTGGAATCAACGTAAGTGAGATTATTGTTGCAAAGCTGGAACGACCTGCCGAATGAGGGGCAAATGTGCAGGATATTATTGCATCGAGAAGCGTCTGGGGAGTGCTGGCACGGCTGGGTTCCTCGGACCGGCTTCAGCGGAGTTTTCTCATTTCACATTCCTTTGCGACCGGAGTTTGTAGAGATTACAGAGCGGGCCAGCATTTCATTGTCAATTTGTTTGCAGTGTCGTAAGCGGGTGCTACCGCGTTTGCTCAGTAATCTACAGATCTCAACTTCGAGACTGAGAGCAACTTTTCTCTGCCCCTACTGTTGCTACACACACGGCTGCTGGACAGCGCAATGTCTTGTACAACAGAAGACGCGGCAACTGTGTTGCCTGTCATTGCCGTGAGTATGATGCGGTTTACGATCTCGACCAGGCCAGCCCCTTTGTCCAATCAAAGAAAGTCTGGGCGCGGCGAAAACTGGACCTCACTGATCCCTTACCTGGTCCGTGCACCGAGAAGAGCGATGGCGTGCTTGAAATTCTTAGAAATGCTTTGACCTAAGGCTCCCTTTGGCTCCGAAGCGGGTGTGCGGACGTCGAGATGGCGTGCTCGACCTTCGCTCTGCCGTAAGTATTATTGCACCTCTTCTTGTCGACACCTCCGTTTCCTTGACATCACACATCTCAATCCATAACTGTCCGCATTCCATCAACCCGGAAGACGCCTGCTCGAAGAAACGACAGTATAGCATTGCTCCTTCTTGAGATTGTCGATTACCAAAACCTCACTTCTTGGCACTTCCCACGTGAAGACCGCCGCAAAGCGTTGAGCGCCCGCGAAACAACCCACAGTCGACACAATGTCATACCGCAACCGATCATCCTCCTCCGACATGGAGTCAGGATACGCCAGCGGCAGTTCCACCGCATCTCTCCCAGAGGTATACTTCTCACGACCACACCTCAAGTTCATCAACGCACAACTGGCGAAGCTGGACCCACAAGACGTGCTCAAATGGTGCATCACATCTCTTCCCAACCTCTTTCAGACATCCGCCTTCGGCCTCACAGGCCTGGCAATCATGGATATGATCTCCAAGCTTGACTACACCCTCAAGCCAGACATCAACCTCATTTTCCTCGACACTTTGTACCACTTCCCACAGACTCTTGACTTGGTCGAGCGAGTGAAGGCGAAGTACCCAGGTCTGACAGTCCACACATACAAGCCGGAGGGATGCGAGACAACGGCGGACTTCGAGTCGACGTTCGGCGAGCGGTTATGGGAGACGGATGAGGAGCGATACGATTACGTCGCGAAGGTCGAGCCTGCACAGCGGGCGTACAGGGATATGAACGTCCAGGCCGTTATCACCGGTCGACGGAAGACGCAAGGCGGCAAGCGTGGTGAGATCGATATCGTGGAGGTCGATGACGCGGGTCTGATCAAGGTGAACCCGCTCGCGAACTGGTCGTTCAAGCAAGTTCAGGCGTACATTCAGAAGAACGAGGTCCCGACCAATGATCTGCTCGATCAAGGGTACCGATCTGTTGGCGACTGGCACTCCACACAGCCTGTGACCGACAGCGAGGATGAGCGTGCCGGTCGGTGGAAAGGCCGCCAGAAGACCGAGTGCGGTATCCACAATAAGCGAAGCCGATACGCCATGTTCTTGCAGGAGCAAGAAGAGAAGCGCCAGAAGGAGTTGTCAGAGGCCATCCAAGCTGGATTGAAGATCGACTGTTCCGCATAACAATGGCCCGGTCCCGTCGTTTAGGCGGTGATTGAGTCCAAGCAGTTCGAGATGCAGAGAGAAGACGCGCCGCAAGCGAGGCGTATATGATGATGGCTGATGAGGATGGGTTAGATGGTTTTACAGTTAGCATCGGCGTTGGCGGGAAAGGTCGACCGCATAATGACGGTCCCTCATAAAAGCAGCATGAGAATGAAGCATAGAAGCGAACATCTGCTGACGATACATGTGCATAGAAGATAAGCACCAAAGAACGTTCAACATTGTACTTGCCTCCCACTTTCCTTCCATCTTGCCTCTTACCTGAAAGCTGCCGGCCGCCAGCAGCATGAAGCGGCCTGTCTGTGCGAGTTGACATGGTGACTAGTGGAAGGATCTTGATCTGGCTTGAGTGTCTTGGAGCTGGCAACTGGTGGTTCTCGAGGTCTGGTCTTTGGCCAAAAGGACATCCTGGCGGTGACGGTGTTGTTTGTGCCCATGCTTCCAGTGGTTAGGCGGAGGTCCTTCCGAACTCGAGGTCGTTCCCGGCCAACGCATCCAGAATACTGAGGCTTCCTTCCCTCCTGATCAAGCTCGAGATCTCCCGTTCATTGCGTGATGGTCGATATCTTTCCCCTCGTCGGCGGCAATCCGGTAGAGTATCCAGCCAAGTCGATTCCCGTCTCAGGTACCCATATCGTCGTTCAAACACCCAAACAACCACTCATCTTGATACAAGGCCTTCTCAAGTTGATATGGCAGCTTTCCAGACGAGCAAAGAGGTGAAGAAACTGGGAAAAACAAGAATAGCGGGTGGCCGGGTGAGGCAGTATGAACCTCAACCGCTTGAGAAGCGACGGTCCGGGAGATGCAGAGAAACATCCCACCCGACGAGCCGCTGCTGCGGTGACAACGCTCGCGTCCACGGCGAAGGCTTCCACGGCGAATAGGCGGGCTAGGAATATGTATAAGAATCCTACGTACACCTCTTCGTTGCATTTGGGTCCATTCTGTCGGTGCGTGGCATCCCACGGGGCATCGCGATTGGGGATGCGGTATACGCGAGCAGAGGATGCGTTGGTGACTTGCCTCAGGCATAGATCAGATACAGCATGATCTCTGCTACACACATCATGTATCGCACAACGGAGATACGTTTACACTTTCGTACGTATGGTATCCGCCAGGTGCTTAAATTTTGAAACCGACTTCCTCAGATCAGCCACATGCACGGGTCGAAGCGAAGTCTTTGACAGTGGCCAGGCAAATTGAAGGCGTCGTCGTTTCGACAGAGGCACACGCAACGGCCGCGTCCTCCACCGGATATGATCCGCTCCACTGTATCTACTTCCGATAAACCACCATGGGGAGGGAGCAAGATACATGGAACAGGAGACGCAGGTACATTGAGACAGAGATTGTCTAATTGAGGCAGGCAGGTTCGAATAATTGTTCCTTCGTCTTGGTTTGGATGACGAGCGCGATGTCGTTATCCTTTTCATTATTCGAGGTACTGTAGGTATACCACTGACGACAGAGCGAACGTTGTTCCTCGACGTCGCACAAACCCATCTTGTTGAGGAACTTCAGATTGTCTGTCCACTCGGCTACAGACCATCCTTCTCTCCTCAAACCATACCTTTCCCCTTCAGGCGCGACACATTCAACACCCGTGGCGTCGTCGCACGCTAAACCGCTAATCGGTATCAAGACAAACCCTGCCGACTTGGCATCACCGTCCGTGAGCGTGTCGACGTCGATCTTACGGTTGGTAGCTGGCGTGGCTACGCATACGTTTGAGGAAGAGGGCTGATTGATTGGGATTATTGAGGGCGTGGCACAGAGACGGCCTTTCTCCTGAGTTGAAAGTCCCAGCTGTTCTCTCTCTCTCATCTCGTCTCTCAAAAGGGAACGTCTTGCGCTGTCGCCATTTCCAAGCCTTCTTTCGACATCGCCCGCCTCTCGCTCCCGCTCATCTTCCACCAACAGTCAGCAACACTTGTACAGTACATTGGTCGGTATCTCCTCCGAAGCGGAAGCCGACAATCGTCATTCCTGCGACTTCGCCTGCCCTGAAAATTAGGGTTGCAGTAGCGTCTCTCTGAAAAAGTTGCTGTTCTCTGGACGGCTTCGAGAATACTGTCGCTGAACCGTATTGCACCATTCGACACATCAGTTGAACAATGGCGAACCCTCCACACGGTATGTCGGGAGACGATCCTGTATCCGCAGGTATGGTGATACGAGGAGAGGGGCAGAGTGCTGATAAGATTTGCAGGCGGCGTCCTCAAGGACCTGATTGCCCGCGATGCCCCACGACGAGAGCAGCTCGCTGCTGAAGCCGAAACACTGCCCGCCATTGTCCTTAGCGATCGCCAGCTGTGCGATCTCGAGCTCATCCTCAATGGAGGCTTCTCACCGCTCGAGGGTTTCATGAACGAGAAGGACTACAATGGAGTCGTGGAGAACAACCGTCTCGCGGATGGCAACCTCTTCTCTATGCCAATCTGCCTCGACGTCAACCAGCACGAGATCAACGAGCTCGGCCTGAAGACTGGTGCTCGCATCACTCTGCGCGACTCCCGTGACGACCGCAACCTGTGCATAATCACCATTGAGGATGTCTACAAGCCAGACAAGCAGAAGGAGGCCAAGGAAGTCTTCGGCGGTGACCCAGACCACCCAGCTGTCAAGTTCCTCTACAACCAGACCGGCGAGTACTACGTCGGAGGCAAGATTGAGGCCATTGACCGCCTCCAGCACTACGACTACGTCGGCCTGCGATACACACCCGCTGAGCTCCGTCAACACTTCGACAAGCTTGGCTGGTCCCGCGTTGTTGCTTTCCAGACCAGAAACCCAATGCACCGTGCTCACCGTGAGCTGACTGTCCGCGCTGCCCGCCAGCGACAGGCGAACGTCCTCATCCACCCTGTCGTCGGTATGACCAAGCCAGGTGACATTGACCACTTCACCCGTGTCCGTGTCTACCAGGCTCTCCTTCCGCGCTACCCCAACGGTATGGCTGTCCTCGGTCTGCTTCCTCTGGCTATGCGTATGGGTGGTCCACGTGAGGCCATCTGGCACGCCATCATCCGCAAGAACCACGGTGCCACTCACTTCATTGTTGGCCGTGACCACGCCGGTCCTGGCAAGAACAGCAAGGGCGAGGAATTCTACGGCCCATACGATGCTCAGTTCGCTGTTGAGAAGTACCGCGACGAGCTCGGCATTGAGGTCGTGCCATTCCAGCAGATGACCTACCTTCCCGACACCGACGAGTACCGCCCCAAGGACGAGGTTCCAAAGGAGGTCAAGACTCTTGATATCTCTGGTACCGAGCTCCGCCGACGTCTGCGAACTGGCGGTGACATCCCAGAGTGGTTCTCATACCCAGAGGTCGTCCGCGTCCTCCGCGAGTCTCACCCACCTCGCAATAAGCAGGGTTTCACAGTCTTCCTCACTGGATACACCAACTCCGGCAAGGACGCCATTGCCCGCGCTTTGAACGTCACCCTTAACCAGCAAGGCGGTCGTTCCGTCTCCCTCCTCCTTGGTGAGACCGTCCGCTCCGAACTCTCCTCCGAACTCGGCTTCTCCCGCGAAGACCGCGACAAGAACGTCCAACGCATCGGTTTCGTCGCCTCCGAACTCACCCGCGCCGGAGCCGCCGTCATCGCCGCTCCCATCGCTCCTTTCGCCGATTCCCGTAAAGCTGCTCGTGAGATTGTCGAGAAGCACGGCTCTTTCTACCTTGTCCATGTCGCGACTCCTTTGGAGTATGCGGAGAAGACTGACAAGCGTGGGATTTATGCCAAGGCGAGAAGGGGTGAGATTAAGGGGTTCACGGGTGTTGATGACCCGTATGAGGATCCGAAGGATAAGGAGGCGGATTTGACGGTGGATTTGACGAAGGTTAATGTTAGGACTGCGGTGCATCAGATTGTGCTTTTGCTTGAGGCGGAGGGGTTGTTGGATCAGCTTTAAGCAGTGACCCTCTGGTGGGTTGAAGTATTGACCGCTGATGGACGAGATGATCGTTTCTGCGCTGGCTTTTGACTGCATGTGTACTAGATAAGAGAACAGCTACATCGGCAAAACAAGGAAGAGGCATAGATAAATACCATGTCTGATCAGACAGGTCAGGTCAGGTCAGGTCTTGCGAGTGAGTGATGAATGCGAAGCGTTTGCTCTGATATGACCTCTTTCTTCATTTTTCAATACCTCTTTGGCAGGTCTTTGCTGCAGTCGTCCACTCCTCGGTGACTCCTTTCAGCCAGATACAGGGCTGATGACCTCGTCCTCTTCAATCTGTGGTAGGTTCTCGTTCCGTCCAGAAAGTGTCCTTCCACCCCACGCAGTTTCTCACCGTTCGTCTCAAAATCCCTCAGTCTCGTGAAATGATCTAATTCAGTCCGGATCAACCCACACCTTCTGAACTCATCGCGACGCCCTGGAAATACACAAACATTAATCACTCCCCATTTCGAATTGATATCGATTACACCGAAGTCAATCAAACCAGACTTCAACTCGTCATCGTCGTCTTACGCCCAAGTCCAAAATCATCTAACCCTAAGCAAAGCGATGCCAAGATCAGCACATGCACATGGGACTGGAACGCGAAGGCAGGATAGGTAACTCAACCATTCCATTAGAATTATTGCAACGGACGAGCAATAGCAGATAACAAGTGGGCGGACGATGTGGCTTCGATTTCTCCAGAAAGTAAATGGGTATGTAAAGTAGATTCTCAAAATGCCATTTACAATAACAGCAACATGAACGCCTCTCCTGCCTTTCCCCGCCCGGGGGAGGAGCAGTCCACCTAATCCTCCTCCTGATAACTCAACTTCCTCATCTCACCCAATCTATGTCTCGCAGCCGAAAGTGCATTCTCAAGCTGCAAAATCTCAACCTATTCATCACGCACACATTAGCACACACCCTCTCACAAACCCCATAATTCACAGTCTTTATGGGTTTGAGAATACTCACCTGCTGCTCCATCTGCCTAACCTTAAAATCATGCCCACTCAACTTAGAATAATCCTCAAAATCCTCCCCCTTATTCTTACTCTCAATAATAGCCTGCACCTGCCTAACAAGACTCCTACAAGCGTTCGTAACAGCTTTACTGCACTCCTCCAATCTCTCCTGAGATTTGGACATGAAGCTGGCTTTGACTCTCGACGCAGCTACAAGCTGTGCAGTCGATGCCGCGACATCGTTGGAAGCGACGATGAGTTGCTCAGGTGAGTTACGACCGCTGATGACACCGTCGGCAGTTTCAATGAGCATGTTGGTGGATGTGGCGACGGCTTTGGCGGCGGAGATGAGACCTTCTGTCCAGCGGTTGTTCTTTTTGTAGTATTGGGATTTGGTCATGCTGGAGCCACGGCCTTGTTGGACGATTTCTTGCTGAGATGCGGTGGCTGCTTTGATTAGCTGAGCGATGGCGTTTGTGACGGCGATGGCGGCTTCGAGAATGGAGTCGTGGATCTTAAGTTCGTAGGTGGAGTAGCCGTCGCGCGACTTGTTCATCAGCTTCGTCAGACGCTCTGTTGCGGCATCGATGGCCTTTGCGGCGTTCATCATCTCCCGGTCGACGATCTCGCCAATGTCTCCAGTCTGGCCTGTAATCTTGGACTTCGGCGCGAAGGCATCGGCGAGCTTGCTCAAGTTGTTAAGAGCAACCTGGACGTCGTTGTTCTTGTTGATGACAACGTCAGTCTTCTGCAGATCCTCAAGCCCATCGAGACGGTACGACATGATGCCGCGGAAGAAGTTGATCGATTCCGACGCGGATCGTCTCGCCGCAGAGATGAGCTGATCGCCCTTCTTCTCGTCGCTCGCGAATCGTGTAAGACCCTTCGTATTGGAGAGCACATCCGCGATGGCGTTGGCGAAGTTGTGAGCGTTCTTAATGACTTCGGCGTGTGACTCGCTGTTTGGCCCATCTGCAATGAAGTTGTTGAAAGATGTGCTGAACTCCATGGCGCTGCTCTGTGCCTTCTCGATTTGTGACAGCACGAAAGGCCCACTTGCGTTCTGGTTTCCGGCAATCATGGAGCTGTCTAGCTCGTACAACGCATCGTCAACTCGCTGGACCGCAGCTTGCAGTACAGAGTCGATGAGTTCGTTGATCTTCTTAATGTTCTCCAAAAGCATAACATCAATCTGCTCGTCCATGGCCTTGTCAGCAACCCCATTTCCGTTTCGCAGCTCATTAAGCTCCAGCAAAGTCTGATCCATGCCAGACTTGTAGATCTCAAGCTCTTCTTCCTTCTCGCGGAGCAACCGCTCGAGGTCAGAGCTACCCTCACCCAACTTCATCTGCATGTCGTCGAGCGCGCGAGTCTTGTTACGTAGTGCCTCCTCAAGGTCTGCAATCTCGCGGTTGTGCCGTGATAGCATAGCTGAAAGCTCGCTACCCTTCGCGCGATCTGCGTTGTCGGCCCTGTCGAGCGCCATCCGAAGCTCGCGCTTGAGCTTCTCGAGTTCTTCTCGGTGTCCGCCAGAGGATCGATCCTTCTCATGTAGAGCACGGTCGCGCTCGCGGATCATATCGGCAAGTTCCAAATTCTTCGTCTTGAGCTCACGTTGTAGCTTCTCGCGCTGGTCGATCGCCTCTTGCGCCGAAGACGCTTTAAGCTGCACGCCCTTGAACTTCTGCAGCAGCTCCAAGTGCTCGTGCCGTAGCTGGCTGTACAACTTGGCTAGCGCTTCGTATTTTGTCCGCCAAGTGTTCACCTGCTCTTGCAACGCGCGAATCTGGTCATCCTTGCTTTGGGTCTGCTGCTGGAAGTTGGCATTGAGCTGCGCAAGCTCTTGCTCCAACGCCTTCATGCGGCGGTCGTATTGCTCGAGCATAAGCTGATCCCGCTCGTACTGGGCACGAGCATTCAAGTTCTCTCGTTCAAGCTCAGCCATGCGACCTGCAGTCTGGTCCTGGAATTGCTGCCTTTGCAGAGCCTCGAGTTGTAGCCGTTGCTGCTCTGCTTGCAGCCTCTGTTGCTCCTCGAAGTCACGCTGCGCCTGCTGTTGTTGCAATTGCTGTAGTCGTTGCGCCTCTTCCCATTGAGCCTGCAGTCTCTGTTGTTCCGCCTCATACTCCTGCTGCTGCCGTGCCTGCTCATTCTTCCAGAACTCGTTGATCGGTTCGGGGTCAGTCGCAGCTTGCGGCGGAGGTGTATCTCTCGGCTTCGTAACAGGCTCGTTCTTCGGTCGTTGCGGAAGCGCGGGCGCGTTTTCATCTTCAGCCAGGAGATTCGGAGGGTCCTGCGGTAGCTTGGGAATCGTGATAAGAGACGTCAGGTATCGTAGGTTGGAACACTCATAGTAAAACCGAACGAGGCGATAGTGTTGCGCATCGTATCTGCCACGAAGTGGGCTTAGCGCCTCGTCATCTCCAAGTGTTGTGTGCATTGCGCGTAGCATGCTCGTGATGAACTTGTAGATTCCATAGCTCTCCTGGACCAAAGGCACAAGCGCGCTGATTCTGCATTCGTTGTTGGATCCACCACGGAAATGGGAAAAGACCAGTTTCTGAAAGCTGTCAATCTGATCTTGCAGGGTCATCAGTTCCGATATAGTCTCATAGCCCTCATTCGGGTCGTTGATAGACTTGAGAGATATGTACTCTTCGTACTCAAAAGTACCTGTGAACTCGGGATGCTCGCGGTGAAACTTCAGCTTGGAGACCAGATAGAAGATGTATTCCTGGATTAAAGGCGCATATCCTCGCAAGCCTTCTCCGCCAATGCCGCCGACCATGCCCCTTGACAGACCTTCCAGCCAGCCAATATGCTGTTGCGCCTCCTTCAGAGCGATCTGGTGTCCTTCTTGCAGCACCTTGTGGACGGTGTACAGGGCCTTGAAGGTCTGAACCTCGTCGGCTTGAATCGGCTGGACCTTGATGCCATTCCAGAAGGATTGACTGCTCTTGTGGTCCCAGGTGTAGACGATACATGCGCGCACATGCTTTCGCTTTGGGGCTGTCTCTTCGATCGAAGTCGCCTTTCGTATGTGTGTGGTCAACTCCGTCTCAGTCTTGGTGAGGTCCACGTTTCGCGTTGCTGAGGAGTACATGGCCATGTTGCCGGTCTTCGGCGGCCGCGGCGCCTGTGTGCTGTAGACAGAAAAGGGTGCAGACGCCAGTGTGAAATCGATCGAGAAATGCTTTTGATTTCAGTGAGTACTTCACCTAGAGGCGTCGTAATGCGCCAGGCAGCTGCAAAGTGAAGCACAAGTTGTTAGTACATGTTAGAGGTCAGGAACTCCCGGCGACGAAGCTCTCTCCTTGGCGGTGACGACGATCGCCTCAGCCGTGCAGCAGATGTGCCTGAGGCCGACATTTGCCGTTGATCCTTGCAAGCTCACTGCCACTGCACCCTTTCACGTGCACGCATACATTACATGTATTTACGCGCCGAGGCGAACTCCACGTACTGCAGTATATTCTTCTGCTGATTCCTGCAGCTGTGCCGCGATGATACATGATCTGGATCTTGTATGATTGAATCGCTCCAATTGCCGGCCCACCGATGGGTTTGGGCGCGTCGTCGTCGATCAAGAATGGCGAGTCGACAAGAAAGACTGCTCTCGTGCACCAGCTGGCATCCGAGCCCAAGCCAACATGTATACCCTCCTCTGTCTTGACGTCCGGCCCGTCTACTATTCTTTGCAAGACTCCATGCGTGCAGCGGCTTCACAAATCCGAACACCCACGGCCTTCTTACCCAGAGCAGCCAAAGGAAACACATCCACTCTGACCTGAGAAATCAGTCGTTGGCTTGCATCTGCGACGGCGGCTTTGAAGAAAGCCACGAATCCAGCCGGGAGTAGTTTGATTGAGGCTTAACGCCATGTTTCTTTTCTTTGTTCTTTTCAGAGCGATCCTGTAAGCGCACCCTTGTTTGTTCTCGCGCCTTTCCTGGTGAGCAGCATATGGTGGCGCGGGTCTCGCGCTTCGCACCGTGCTTGGTGTCTTTGAGAGCTGGTTGGTCGGGTGAAGAGTACGCGGCTGTTGTGTAACTGAAAAGAAACACAGCTGAGCGGCAGTAGCTCTGCTGCAACTTGCTGAGCCTCTGGCCCCGTCGTTTCAACGTGGACAGGGCATATCTACGCGCCTCACAGGCCAGCGGCAAGGCAACACATCTCCTGGACTTAAAAGAAGACAGCTCCAGAAAGAGGCTCCTCCAAACCTTCCAGCCTCTATCCAATCTGCGAGCCTTTGTGTTCCTCCATTTGGTTTGCAATCCTCTTGTAAGGCACCGAGCACCATCATGCGTTTCTCTTTCCATCTCCGCAAGCGACCAAACGACTCCTGTCTATATCCTGTGCCACCGGACGCGACGGCGTCAGACTCTTCGTCTGCGCTACCTTCCATCTCAGCTGCACAGCAAGAAGAAGTCGTCAAAAGATCGCCCCAGTCTCGTCCATTAGACAGTACCACTCACGCGGGTGATACTCCATTTGCTTGCACACCCTTTGGCCTTTGCCTGGTGATCATCAGAGCCCTGCTCCATCGACAAAATTTGAGTCCGTCAGCCATCACACACCCTGCCATTGAAAGTCAATCTAACCAATTCAGCATTGTCGCTGTACATGGCTTGGGAGGTCATGTGTTCAACACATGGACTGACAAGAGTACTGGGAACCTATGGCTTCGTGACTTCCTACCAGAAGAGATTCCAGATGCTCGTATTATGAGCTTCGGTTACAACTCGAGCGTTGCATTCAGTGGTTCCGTCTCCGGTATCGACGACTTCAGCCGCTTGTTACTGTCAAGCCTCGCAGCCAGGAGAAGAAAGACGAAGACCGCATCGTGTCCGGTGGTCTTCATATGTCACAGCTTGGGAGGCCTCGTTTTGAAACAAGTCAGTTTATTTGCAGACCCATTCTTCCATCCTTGTGAGAGCTGACCCATGGAAGGCTCTGATCTTGGCGCACGAGCGAGCTTCCGAATATCAAGGCCTGCTTTCGTCTATCAGAGGTGTCATGTTCATGGGCACACCGCATAGAGGTTCGGACATCGCATACTGGAGCAGGATCCTTGGTAATATCGTGAAGATTCCCAGCCTAGTCCGAACAGATCTACTAGGAGATTTGAGTCCGAAGTCAAAAGCCCTCGGAGCTATTTGCTCTGGCTTTGTTGAGCGTGCAGTACCACTGACCATCTTCACCATTTATGAACGAGTCAAAGTTCCAGGTGTACGGCAGTTGGTAAGCTGTTAGTAGAGCGTTCTTACTGCGACATTTTGCTGATACCCCGCACAGATCGTGGACAAAGATTCGGCCGTTCTGAATCTACCCAACGAAATAGCTGCGCCCATTGAGTGCGATCATATCGCAATGTGCAAGTTCAGCACAAATCGAAGTCCAGTATATGAAGTTGTCTCTGACGCTGTCTCGAGGCTCATCGAAGCAGCAACTGAGGAGACTGCGGAGCAAAGTGAGCGTGGTGTTACGTTACAAGCCTATTAGCCAAGGCTCACCAGTATGTTAGAACGCAACAACGCCGAGATTCTCCGGTGGTATTGCGACCACAGCTATTCTGAGCAACTGCAAGACAATCTCAGTCGTTATGAAAAGGATACATGCCAATGGTTCCTGGGTCACGAAAGCTTTGTTCAATGGATCAAACCAAATACCTGCAGCATTCTCATGTGCCCTGGCAAGCCCGGCACAGGCAAGAGCATGGTCTCCTCACTGGCAATTCAACGCTTGAAAGCCCGAGACACGAAGCAACATCCTGTCATGTTCCTCTATTACAACCACAAAACACAGGATCAGCAAACGCCATCTCACGTTCTCGGATCCATCATCAGCCAGTTCGCCGCCTGTCGACAAAGAGTCCCTCGCGGCATCAGGAAGTTTTACGATGAGCACAAGCATGAGAATACGACGCCCGATTTCGAGGAACTGGCAGAGCTCTGTGACAGCGAGTTGACTGGTCATGTTGTGATAGATGCTCTTGACGAATCTTTCGATCTAAAGGCTATTGAACTCTTTCAGAAGCAGGTGCATAATGGCAGAATCAGTCTTATGGTAACGTCTCGACATATCTCCGACGTGCAAAATATACTCGGGAGCGGTAAACTACCTGTGAAGACTTCAGTCCTTGAAGTCATTTCTGCAGACTCTGACATCAAGGAGTATCTACGAAGTAGAGCGAAGGAATGGCGTAAAGAGATTCGTCAGAACGATCGTCTGGTCCGAGATGCCATCGAGCAGATCGCAGAGGCTGCTCATGGGATGTAAGTCACCTGTGTCGATACCTGAGCTAGTACGCTGATTCAATCTAGCTTCCTTTTAGCCCGACTGCAGATTGAGAACCTGCTCAGAGAGATTATGCCTTCAGCCATCAGAGCTGCTCTCAAAAATATGGAATCGACATACGCCGGAGTGTATCACACAACGATGACAAGACTCGCCAGCCAGCCGGATGGCCAGGCGAGATTGGCAACACGAATACTGAGCTGGATCGTTTGTGCGAAGCGAGTGCTGTCACTGCTCGAAGTCCGCCATGCCTTAGCCACTAACATCGACGAATATTGTCTAGATCTGGAAGACTACGGCACACTGGAGCCAGAACTTCTTCTGTCTGTGTGCGTCGGCCTCGTAGAAATTGATCAGTCCAGTAATTTCATTCGACTGGTGCATAGCACTGCAGAAACGTACCTCCGGGAGCATCACGAAACCTGGCTTCCCAAGGCAGAGCTAATGATTGTCCGAGCATGTGTGGCTTACATAGCGTCAGATGATCTGAACACAAGTAACCCGACCGAGATCACCGAAATCAAAGAGGATCAAGAGCTGTCAGAAAACCAAACGCGTAACACAACTCTGACATATTACGCGAGAGAGTTTATTGGACTGCATGCACAGGACGTGGATCAACGAAACGACAAGATCGAGCTGCAGCTACTCACAAATACAATCGCTCGTCTGGTGCATAGTAACATCGATCTGTGGAGCGGAGCGGCCGGACGTCAACATCGTGATGGCTGGAACTGCATCATTGCCGAACAAGGTCAATCCCATAGGGAACGTACCACGGAGACAGTCTGGCACTTTCTGGCTGCTTGGAATCTGTGTAACGTGCTAGTCATATTATCACGGCACGCACCGTACACAGCCTCTCGGAATCGCTGGGGAGAGACACCTCTGCACTACGCCATCAAGTCTGGAAACGGAGGCATTGCTCGCAAAATGCTGAGCGAGAGGCTGGAGTCTGCCAACATCATCGACTCGTACGGAGAGTCGCCTCTCCATTCCGCCGCCAGAAGAGGCTTGGACGAATTGGTGGGCTTATTGCTGGATGCGGATGCAAAAATCGATGCGAAGGATAGCGATGGACAAACGCCACTTCACTATGCTGTCAAAAATGGCCATTTCAACATCGTCGATCGCCTTCTAACTCTCGGCGCAGATGCGAACGCCACAACTAGCAGCGGAGACACTCCTTTACATTTCACGGCAATGTATAGCCAAGACCTCGACATCGCAAGACGTCTGATCCATGTCGATAACAGCACCGGCCTGGCTGCGGATAAGCATCCTAAAAATCACAAATTGCGGTTTCAAGGTCATTCTAGAGGCCTACCAGCCCCTGCAGAGCGTTTCAGATCGGACAGCGCAGTCGACATCAACGCTCAAAATGAAGCCGGACAGACAGCCCTGCACATTGCGGTCAGCCGTAACAATCTGCAGCTGTCTCGGCTGCTTCTCGACTCGGGTACTGATATCAGGATCCGGACAAAGGAATCTCAGAGAACAGCGCTAGCCATTGCTTCAGAAGTTGGCTCCCCTGACATGTTGCATCTTCTCCTCTACGGCCATATACCGCCCAAGACCAGTCTTGAGGTCTTGAATCCACCCAAATCGACTCAAGAGGATGCAAAGCCTTGTGAGGGCGTGCGGCTCGATCGATCCAGCACCACATCTGGGAGAACGAGCGCCGACATGAGCCAAGCAACGAAAGCCCAAGATCGCAAAGATACTCCTCTCGCCTCACACTTGACGGACCTCTTCCCACCCGACGCATCTTCCCCCTCACCCTTATGGCTCGCCATCTCCAACGGTCGTAGCCAATCAATCCCCATCCTCCTCTCTGCTATGAAACATTTCCCCGCTCAATACGACACGGAACTCCGATCCTGCTGCACCACAGCAGCAAACTTCTGCAGAGATATCGCAAAGAAGGTCCAGATCCTCGCGTCCTCCTCCTCCGGCCAGCCATTACAATGCTTCGAAGAAAACGGAGTATCTACCAGCAGCACCGCTACTACTACTACTACTACTACTACTACTACTACTACTACTACTACTACTACTACTACTACTACTACTACTACTACTACTACTACTACTACTACTACTACTACTACTACTACTACTACTACTACTACTCCTAACCCTCCTTACAAATTCGGCCTTATGACAAAAAACCGCGAACGAACCCGCCAACTCTCCAACCACCTCTCCACACTCGCAACTCTCAGTCAGGGGATGACGATACTCGAACAACTCCTCGAGCCCAATTCTGCATTCCTCCCCCTCCTCCGAATCGGCGCCCTCACGCACCAGGAGCATTTGATCATGGTCGGCTACATAGCCGGCGTAGTCAAATGTCGGATTTGTCGTGCTTCTATGAAACGAGGGGGACTTCATTGCTGGGAATGTTTTTCCGAGCTAAACGGATACGGAAATGGTGATGTTTGTCGGTTGTGTGTGGGGAAGGGGAGAAGGTGGTGTGGAGATGTGAAGCATGTTTTGCAGGTTTTTGATGGGGAGGGTGAGGATTGTGTTGAGGGAGGGGTGGGGTGGAAGGGGTATGGGGATTTGGAGGATGTTGCGAATTTTGAGGTGGGTGATGGCGTTGGGAGCGCTGATTGGGATGAAGAAATGGTTGGAAAGGAGTTTGAAGATGGGAGTGATGATGATGATGAGGAGGAGGATGTGAGCTTGAACTTTGTGTGATGGATGTATATATGGCATGTGAATATGCAGTGTTGCATTTCGTGCTCGCTCTTAAGCTATGAGGTCGCTTGCGAGTTTCCAGTGAATTCTCCGGGCTGACCAAGATGGGTCAATGTCTGCACGATGCGTATAGAAGCTTGTTTCTCAAAAGTGAGGTTGAAAGTCGAGAGCAGCGGTACTGCAGCCCGATATCTTGTCAGGATAGATTTGAAATGTGAGCTTGTGCATTCTGATTACCATACACGTCAACGACTTATATTACTTGCAAATTTGGATCCAGCTCGTACACGATCCCCATACCTCAATAACAGCCAAGGAACCGGTACCAAAAGCAGAGCCAAACATCCCAGTATCGTCATCACAAACTGCACTCCAATACCCTCATACATCGGTCTCGTAGCGACGACCATTCCCGCACTGACAATGTATCTCGCCATCGTGATGCTCGCCAGCGCCGAGGAAGAGTACTTCTCGTAGCTATCGATGATGTACTGGTAGCTGGAGATGAAGATACCAGAAAGCGCATAACCGAAGAAGATCGTTGCGACGTACCCAGAAGCAGGATTGATATCTGTGTAATTCGTCCAGCCGAGCCAGAACAGCGAGGCAGGCAGGAAAGGCGCAGCAATGGCAGCTCGGATGAGGCTGAGCTCTGGTGGGATTGACTCGTCGACGTCAACGGATGAAGAGTCGTCGGTTGCGTCTGCTGGCCTTCTCTTGACAAACGCTCGGCATTGTTTGCGCATGACTCTCCGGACAAGTCGAGTGTAAAGAGGTGTGCAAGCTATGTCGATGAGCACGCCGACTGCAATGCTGAGAAAGTCCAGAGACGTGATGCCGGGCGATAGGTTGTACTTCATGGTGAAGATGAAGTCCAATCCATTGAGGAAGCTGAAGTTTATGACAAAGATCAAGACCAGATAGAATCCCAGTAGGATGATGATGAGTTCGTTTGTGAAGAAGACGAATGGACGTGCTGCGTTGGTGGCCATTCTTTGCAACAGCGATTCTCCACGTTCCGTCGGTGCGACGAAAGTCTCATTGTTGGTAACCTTCCTCAAATGCTTCGCCTTCCATACCAGCAGACGAGGCTCAAACGTCTCCGGGAGCATAGCGAGTGCCAGAAGAAACGCAGCTCCGGAAAATGCGAGCCCAATCCAAAGCGTCCACCTCCAGTCAACATACTGTCCTATCCATCCTCCAGCGACAGGGGCCAGTACCGGTCCAAGCAACGGGCTCGCAGCGAAGATCGGCCAGACTGCCCTTCTCTCATCATTCGTAAACAGATCTGCCAGCGTCCCACCATAGATGGAAAGGGTAGGACTACTCGCGACACCTCCCAGAAATCGAAAAGCCAGAAGAGCACCGAAGTTAGGTGCCAAAGCTGCTCCCAACGTGAAGCAGAGTAAGAGGAACGTCGAGACGAGATACACGGGACTGCGGCCAACTGTCTCTGAGAGAGGTCCAGCAAAGAGTGCACCAAGGGCCAGACCGACGAAGAATAATGCGGTGTCGAGCGTGTAGGCCGTGTGTGAGACATGAAGTATCGTAGAGGCTGGTTTGCCGGCATTGGAATCGCAGGTTGAAACCCAGCCTTGAGTGAAGACTAGCAGCCAGACGATCGTAAATGCTCGATATCGGTGGAAGGAAGACCAATTTCGAGGATTCGTGGAGTCGTCGCCATTGGAATAGACAATGTTCAAGTCCTGTCCATTGGGTTCATCGCTTGCTTTTTCGGTGTGTGCCTCTTCAGCGGGGTTTCGAGAGGTCACCCGTCGTTGGAGGCGTCTGTACTGGAGGTAGGACTGCATCAGTATTCATTGGTGAGGACTCCGTATCAGTAGTCTTCGAGCCAGTTGCCATGATAAAGGGACGGGGAGATGGAGAAATTTCAAGAACATGCGGTCTCGACAAGTCACAAGGGTGACATCCCATATACTTTGACCATTGTAGCGTATCGTCAGGTCCCACTGGTAGACGATGACGAGGGCACACGTGCGCTATTGCCTTTTGAGGTTGAAATGCCGTCTTGCCGAAGCAATTTCAGATCATGTAGAAGTATGACACGTAAACAGCTTGTCTCTGGTTGGCTTGAGTAGCTGCAAGGTTGTCGATTATAGTTGATGGCGATGTCCAGATAGAGAAGGTGAGGTCTGAACAGAGAAGCTTAATGACAGTGCCAAGACTCATGCATGCCTGAGGCCGTGTAGTGTTTGTTGTTCACTCATCACGATTTCAACCTCACTTCATCCCAACTTACCATGCTCTATCGCCTTTATCCAGCTCCAATGCTCTGTAGCTGCGTCAAGATCGCTCTCATCCATCACACCGCCGCATCTTCAACGTCTGCCGAAGCCACAGGTTGCCTAAGACCGACAGCGACTTTCAAGACACGCAATGCGTCTCCTGACCTCATCCATCGCCGCGATGGCCCGGTCCAGAATGTGGCTATACTATCGTCAATACGCATCCGAGGACGATATATACAGTACTGAGTAGGATAAAGGTGCAAGAGCAAGCCTGAAGAGCTCCCTCGTCATGCCTACGAGGCGCTGAATAAAGATTTGGGCGATTGCATGTTATCTGGCATTCTTTGCCCCAAAAACACTCTGCTCGAAGATCCGGGATATAGCCTGGGCGATTGGTAAGAGCAAGGACGCTGAAGCGACCACAACATACTAGCTCTCGCGTGCCAAGATTGGAGTCAGAGCATCACCAACACGTCTGCGTTCATTGAAGGCATTCGCATGCAAATGATGCAGTCGTAAGACTTGGCGATCGTTCTGTCGGAGTCGGCATATGCTATCATGCTCCCGGACACACGACTTGATCCAAGTCGTACTCCTCGGAGATGCTAGTCGACTTCAGTCTGACTCAGCATGGAGCGACCGCGGCAATTGAGAAAAGGGCAGACCTACGAAAAGCGTAGCGCAGCTGAATTTCAGCGAGGCAAGACGCTCATAGCTCTCCCCGCTTTGCTCTGTGTCCAATATGAAACAAATGCCCTTGGTTCCAGATTGGATAATGTCTTGGTGCCAAATCCGTAGGCTCGCGGCGTCTCAGAGCATTTCGGGTTGGATCTCAGCTTTAGGGCCCCTAACAAAGCCCTACTTATCTCAGTGGTAGGAGCCTCGATAAGTATCGCTTACATACCTCTTCACATTTCCTTCACTCTTTCTCTTGTCAGCCATGACTGACAAAATAGTTCTCTTCGACAACCCCTCCCGTTTCGGCACCGGAACGACCTGGTCTCCCAACGTCTGGAAAACCCGCCTGTTGCTAAATTTCAAGAACATCGACTACGAAACGAAATGGCTTCACGGTCCAGATATTGCCCCAACTTTCTGGAAACTCAAGATCCCGCCTCATCAACCAGGCACAGCACTTACTCCGTACACAATCCCAGCTGTGCGAATGCCCGATGGGACATACATAATGGAGTCCGCGAAGATCGCAGACGCGATTGAGAAAGTGTTTCCTGAACCGAGTGCACATCTTGATCATCCCGTCCATCAGCGTATTCAGAAACTCTGGACAAAAATCATCATGATCCTTCAAGCTGTTCTCGTTCCTCGTATGCCACGAGAATGTCTCTCGGAACCTACGAGGTCCTACCATATCAATGCTCGGAAGACGACTTACGGCATGACGCTCGAGGAGTATGAGGCGAAAGCTGGTGGGGAGAAGGCTTGGGAGAAGGCTACGCCATTGCTGATGGAATGGGCGAAGATTTTGAACGAGGATTCGAAGGGTCCGTTTTGTTTGGGTGACACGCCTTCGTATGCGGATTTCTTGATGGTGGGGTTTTTGGAGTGGGCGAGGGTTTTGGGAGGAGATTGTTTGGAGAGGATGTATGCTGTTGATCCGGCTTTCGAGAGGTTGTATACGGCTTGTGGACCTTGGTTGGAGAGGAATGATCATTGATAGGGATTGAAGTGCTTCTTGTTCCTGAATCAGGGAGATATAGGTACTACCTGGTCATTATAATCCCGAAAGACTGTTGTGAATTTGTTGTGAGTAACACGGTCTTCTCCAGCCTCAATGGGAAGCACTGTACGCCCACCCAGAGAAAGACGAGCGGCGAGTGGGGGCACATTCAGGTCCAGGTATAACGATCACATACTCATATCTCGACTCGTCCACAGTTCGTTTGTTGTAAGTGTGGTTGAATAGTCTCCCGATCATTCATCTTCCGGGAATCCCAGAATCAGCTCCCGCACAGCCTTCAGCTGATCGCTCTCTATCGCTGCAGTATCTACGAACTGCTCGCTGGCCCAAGAGGTCGCGGAAAAGCCACTGTATCGCCATGATCGTGTTGAATTGTTTGAAGAGATTCCATCGGCTCGCTGTGACCGTATGTTCTCGTCCGGGTGTCTTTCTCGCAAAATAGTCAGGATTTCGGTCTTACGCCTACGCTCATCGTTACTTTGAGGCTTCTGTCTCAGAGCCAATGCGTGAGCAGACGCGAGACCGCTTGGCTGGACGAACTTCTTCCGGGAATCTCTCAAGTAGCGGGCGGCCTCAGGTTCCAGCCACAATGCAGCCACGTCTAGAGCGGAGAGAGCTCTTGGTCTATCCAGAAGATCCTTGTGATCACCGCCAGAATAATCTATCAGAAGCCTTTGAGTTGATGGTGTGATGCTTAAGGCGTCGTTGATGCTTTCTTGAACTGCAGGATCAGTGGTGCCTCGCTTGAGTAGAAATTTAAGGGCGTGTAAAGAACGCACAGCAAAGTGGAAAGGAGTGAAGCCCCAAAATGCCATGCCAATCAGATCAGGTGATTCCAATTCCCGTGAGCCGGCCTGACGAAATTTCCACGGCATCATTGGCACAGAAAGGGTGCTTACGTGCCAATCTAACTCGATCTTGACATCGAAGTTCTGAAGCCGATACATCTCTTGAACATGGACACGATAGGTCCCGAAGTCTTTGATGAGGGCCTCGTCTTGGGTTAAAGGCTCAGAATCAAAGGTTGAATTTGTAGGGAGTTCCGTTTGAAGCTCCAGGATGTGATCAAGGAGTTGGCAGAGTTGACTTGTCTTCCCCATCGCTGCCGCAAGGCGTATAGCGGAGCCTAAGCGCTTTTGGTCCACACGCCTTCCCAGAAACAACCAGAGCGCAACCACGTCGATGTCTTGCAAGACGGCAAAATGTAAGATGGGCACAGTCCAACAACCTGCTTTGTGAATGCCGCTGACGAACCGCCATGTCTTCGCGATACCACCTCGAACCCTAGCGGGAAAGCAGAATGGCTCAGTGATCTCAACGCCCGCAAGAAGCAAGATTCGTAAGATCGTGGGGTCGCCGACGAGCACCGCTAGGCCTAGGGGACAGCATCGACCGGTGCCTGGATCCTCCCCGGATGGCCTACCAGAGGAATCAGTCCAAATTTTCTCATCGTACAAGTAGTTTATTTCGTAGCCGATGTTCGGGTCCGCACCATGTGATAGCAAAAGCTGCACAGCTTGAACGTCTTTCTGCAGGATCGCTTCTCCCAACGCATCCAGCGATTTAAGGCCACTGAGTGGCAGCTTGCATTGCATCGCACCGACAGGAGCACCATGCTCAAGCAATGTCGTCATCAAGTTATGCTTGCCAGCCTGTGTCGCCAATATCAAAGGTGTTGGGCACGATTCACGAGCCTGAAGGCCCGGATTAGCTCCCTCTTCCGCCAGGAGGAGCTTTACGACAGCAGCGTGATTGTGCATGACTGCCAAGTGAAGAGCGCTCACACCATCACGGTCCATAAAGTTGACATCATGTTCCGAACCGCGAAGTAGGTGTTGTATTCGGATTATCTGTCCATGCTTGGCAGCATCCAGGATGGCGGCATTGTTGGTCTTTGTTCTAGCGAAGCGGAAAGCTCGCTCGGTGGCTGTGAGTAAGTTGGAATAGGAGTTGATCGAAACATTCCCATAGATATCGCCAACATGTTGTCTGGCGTGGCCGCTTGCTGTCAAGCTGCCGAACGACTTCGTCGAAGATGAGTCATCGGAACCTTCCATCGAAAGCCTCTAGACCAGCGTTGCTGCTTGCTGTTCTTGTGATGAGTGTTCTGTGCCCCGCTATCAGGTGGATTGATGGAGCATCTGGGGAGGCTATTGAAGGGAGAGAAAGCTCCTACAAGGCTGAAGGTAATTTGGTACAGCTCAGCTCTGCGGCGGCCTCTTCCCGCTAATGTTGTGTAACAGTAAGCGTGGCTATGCAACTGGCGAACGCAATGCATAGTGACTTGTGGGGAGGCCGGGCTCCCTCCACTGCTGCTAGTCTGCTCCTTTGGCCTCTGTCGAGACTTACGCGCAGAATTGATCAAGATAGACCAAAAGTGAGAGCCTGCTCAGCAATGAGCTCCATTTGCCCGAATACGTCTCACTGACAGCCCAAGAGTTCGCGCTTCCTTCACTGGGCATCGTGCATGAGGAACTCGAATTGTCAGTCCTTTCGTTGCTTTGCACATGCCAGCGACGCAGGCTCGTGGCTTGTTCCGGAGGAAAGAGTATCTTCTTCACCATTCCGAGTCTCCTGCGCTCATCATTGCTCAACGTTGACAAGAACCTCGTCGCGGGCTCGGACACAAAGTGATTCAGGATCTCGATGGACGAGGACGGGCCCGGCTCGATAGTAAAAATCGGCGGGAGGGTGCAGACCATTGTACGTATGGGAAACATCTCCGTAGATATTGCCGTTGTGTTGAACACCGTGGCCAGTGACGGTATTTCGTTCGTAGTGCGCAACTGCCGCGCCGCGTGCGTTGGCCTCCATTCATCGTGGTGTTGAATTGTTGCGCAATTCGGTTGCAGAGCTCGAGCTGAGGTCCTATCGTCGCTGGCGGCCTCTTCCCGCTAATGCTGTGTAACAGTAAGCGTGGCGATGCAGGATGTGCAGGGTAAAGCGAGATCGTGCAGCGATGTTCCATCACTCCTTCGAGTATTGTAAATCAAGACTCATGTAACAATAGCCAGATCCAAAGCCTTCACATCCTCCGAGACCACCACAGGGAACCTTCGACGGCTGGCATTCGGTTTACTCCGAGAGATCTCACGAAATGTAGGCTTGACGTGCAGTGCTGCAAGGTCTAGGTACTCAGGATCACCGGCCGCAATGGCGAATGGATCATGCAGTGCCTTGTTCCATTCTCGCAGCCCATCCGCAAGGGCTAATCGATGATCGAGCCAGTTGTCTACCTCGCGATCCTTTTCGCGGAAGCGCAAGGGAATTGGATACGGCTTGCGCTCTTGGATTATCCTAATTTCCTGTACCTCTGGCTGTCGAAGGCGCCCCGAACGGTATTTATCGTCTCCACTGGGGTAGATAGTGCGCACTTCGTTCTCTGTGCGTCCTTGAGGTCGGCGTTCAAGATCACGCTCTCGTACTCGCTCGCGAAGATCTTCTATTGAGTTCCTTCGCCGGATGCCTCGAGTGTGCATATCGCGATCTACTTCGATGACTCGTGGGCGCTCTGGATATGTGTCACGGTTGCTCACGTCAGGCTGCTCCGCGAGACGGGGAATTGAAGACCGCCGCGGCCTTCGATGACGGCGACTTTCTTCATCGCGGTCTGGATGTATCGCGATTATGACGCGATCGCTCCTAGTCTGCTCGGCTTCCGCTCGACGGTGGCGTCGGCGTTCGCGGTCGCGGTCATTATCAGTAGACGACGTGGCAACCGGTCGAGCAATCCCGTTCTTAACGGCGTGCACAATCTTCGGCTGCGTGCGGCGAGGACGTTCTCCGTCTAGGTAAAAGTAGTCACGATCATCTTCATATAGCTCTCGATCGCGCCGGTCTGATATGGAAGACCAGTCGCGAGCGGAGCCAGAGCGTGCAGAGAATCTATCCGCTGACATTCTGGCAGAGTGCGCATATCTTGAGTTTCGAGGCGAGTATACACTGTAGCTCTCGCTCATAGCCCAAGATCGAGTCGACCATCTATCCGATCCAGTCCACGAAGCTAAGCTTGGGGACCGTGAGACCGGAAGGCGAAGCAGGTTCAGAAGTCGGATCTTTGCTGATCGTTCCTCATCGTCCTTGCAGACGTGGGCTAGGGCCAGATCGAAGGGCGTTGATCTAGTAATGTCTCGCGCGGACAGGGGTGCTCCTCTCGCAACCAGATGTTCAGCGGTTTCGAGGTTTAACGAGATGGCTGCCAGATGGAGGGCGGTTCTCTGTGTGATGGTGCTCGTCGATTCCAGAGAAGCTCCGCCTAGTACGAGCGCATCGAGAGCGTCGATAGAGCGGAAAGCATGAAGTATCGGTGTACCGTGTCCCTCCAAGTACAGCGCAGGTTCTCCTCTGGGCCTCATCTTCCCACCGAAGCCATCTTGTGCGCTATGCACCTCGCGTAGCGGAAGGATTGGGATAGTGACCGGGACACGACAGCCATCAAAAGGGATGTCCGGGTGCAGCATGTGTACTGATCGATCAAGGCGTCTCCAATGCATATAACAACAGTCGATCCGTCCGATATCAGCTCCATTGTCGAGTAAGAAAGATATTGAGCGTGAGTGATCGCACATAGCAGCGATGTGGAGGGGGGTGAAGCCGAGATGTAAAGCGTTTGCACACACCTTCTCGGTTTTTAGCAACGCTTCTAGGATGTCGACTGCGCCAACGGCCGCAGCAACGTGAAGTTGCTGTTCGAGCTCCGCAGCCGGAAAAGCCTCCCCGTTTCCCAAGAGAACGCCAAAGGTTTCAATGTCCAGTCGTTGTAACACAGCGAGTTCAAGTGGAAGGAGCGATATTGCACCATCTTTTGATATACCCGCGACAGGAAGGCCATCGTGTATAGGCGAGTCCTCAACGTTCTGACCGTGGACCGGTAGTCTGACAGAGTAGCAAATCCGCGATCTTGAATTAGACATATGCTCAAGCAATAGGCTTGTAAGGCCAGGCTCCACGGCGCCCATGGCCAAAGCCAATGCAGTGCAGCTGATGGACATCGGTGATAAAATTGTGTAGTGGACGTCTGTCTTAGCACCACATTCCAGAAGAAGGCGCACGGCCGCTAGGCGTCTGTTGTAGACCGCGACTCCTAAAGCATCCAGCTTTATACTCTCCCAGGGCGGAATGCATGGACTCGAGTGCTGAGTCTGGAGTGGAGCACCATGATCAATCAACATCTGAAGCAGCTCAACATGGCCGCTCTCGGCAGCTAGCATAAGCGCCGTGGGTGCGCGCAGCCCATCCGTTCCAGGATTTGCACCAGATCCCAAGAGCGTCCGAGCAATAGAAACGTGGCGGTTCTTGACAGCCCATTGTAGAGCTCCCATGCCAGAGGAGTCCGTGTAATCGATATCGCGGTGCTGAGAGCGTAATATCTTGTCGAGACGCGCAGACTGGCCATGCTGGACGGCTTCCAGCAGTTCTCCGTTATTCTTTCGAGCGGCATACCAGCCTGTCAGTGATGTCGACGAACCACTAGATGCGACCGATGGTGGAGCCGCGTAGTTGGTCGTGGTGTAGAAGGCATTGCCGTTGTGTTGATGCGCGTTCCCAGTTGCTTGGATTGTTTCGAAGCTCTGACCGGCGGGTGGATGTCCGAGGTTGTCACTCATATTTGACCAGCGTACGGAGGATAGCCAAATCGTGGCAGATTCTACCGGCGTATCATCTTCGCAGTCGCCGCATTCTGTGTCGCGCACAGGAAAGTGAAATCGCGGAGTCGCGTAGGTACTCGAAGTGCAAGTGTAAGCAAAAGGATGGTCGTGATGAAGGAGAGGTGTTTCCTTTCGCCGGCTGTGCAGTTGAAGGGGGGTGTTGGACTTCGAGGCTGAGGCTGAGCGAAAGGACCAGTCTTGGCATGCGCCTCATCCCACCCTGCATGCGGTAGCGCGATCGCCTCTGGGCCTCTGTACTTACTGTGCTAAACTTATATCAGGTAGCATCGCAACAAGCATGCGACTCGTGAACGCAGGAGCTCGCTTAGTTACAGAAGTCAGTCACGTCTGTTCCCGCCCAACAAGCCACTACCCCTTCACGAGCCCACAAAGAAGCCTCAAGGACAGCCGATGCATTTGGTCAAATAACGTCGAAAGGGTGTGGACGGGAAATTGATATACCTCCAATGACAAACGAGTCTCCCATAGAGCATAAACCACATCGGGTTACATGCGGAAGACGACGTATACTGAGGAGGGGAGAATGGTGATAAGATCGCCAATATTGTCGTCAAGGAAGAGTGATGGAGTGAAGATGGAGGCGTGATGATGGGAAACGTCAGGATGTCGGGATACTTTGCCGGCAGAACACCTGCCTGGCAGTGTTTTGTTGGCTTCAACCGCCTGTCGCGGTGTTGCGCTGGGTTGTAGTCAGTGAGAGTGCTGGTACCCAAAGCGGGAAAAGTAGTACCTGATGTTACTGCTATCCAAAGCCAACATAATCGACGCGACGCGGCGGGTGCGCTTGCGTCCAGCGTCTGGTTCCGAGTGCCAGAAACACAAAGCTCCTGGGCGCGTACACATGCACAAATGGCAAAAGGTCGCATGATCCGGTGCTCGCGCTTGCCTGTGCAAGGCGATAAGTCAAGATATCCTTCGCGTGTAAGTCTCTCACTTCTTGTACTTTGCATGAATCTGTTGGATCTGCGACTGTACATCCGATCCTTGGGCACCAGGCGGCGGGTATACTCCAGGAGGCATTTGGCCCATCGCCGGGTTCGGTGTCTGGCTCATGCCATCATATGCCTGCAGCTCAGCACGCTTTCTCCTCTCCTTCTCGTCTTCTGTGATGGCTTGCCCCGTGACAGGATCGAATAAATCCGTCCGTTGTGAAGCGAGGCGCTTGAGGTTATTCGCCACATCCGCAGTCGACAGATTGGTTGTTGAACTGCGCTGTTGGTTCTTGCGTGATTCCTCGCGCCATCGAGGATCCAACATCTCGATACGCATGTGCTCTTGGAGTTCGTCGTTGGGAATAGGCTTGTTGCAGTTCGGACAGAGAGAGGTGTTCTGTGCTCGGTTCCGGAGCTGGGCCTGCGGCACGTAGTCGGTCCGGATGCGGGACGGCTGCTGCTGGGTGGCTTTCAGCATCTGTGCGCGCGCCTGTTCACGCTCTTGCGCTAATGTTGGAGCAGGCGGCGGTGCGTATGGCGAACCTTGAGGCGGTGTTGGCTGTGCTGGCGGTGTCTGCGAGTACATCTGCTGTTGTGGCATCTGAGCTGCCGGGAATTGTGGCTGCTGGCCGTAGATATCCTGATAGTCGTTGAAGTCGGGCACGGCTTCCTCCAGTCGTCTGTTCGGGTCGATGCGCATCTTCGCCTTCTCTTCCAAGCTCAGCGACAGCATGTCGTTTAATGTCTTCGGTGGTGGCATGTCAGCCGCCTCGTCTCGCTCATCGAATGTGATGGTGGCGATGACGCTGAAGTCATGCCAGTCAATTTGTGCAAAAGCAATACGGTCTTTTTCCATCTTCTCTTCTTTCTCCTCCTTCTGCTTCTCCTGGTACTTGACGTACTCTGCCCGCTTCTTGGCTCTCTCCAACATATGAAAGCGGTTGTCGATGTTGCTCTGCAGCTCTGCGATCCGCTTCTTCTGTGGCGCACCGTTGTCTGCCGTCTCGCCCTCGATCAAGTCCTTGTACTGTTCCATCAACCGCGTGTAATACAGGTTCAACGAATGCTGTGGCCGCAGAAAGTCAAATTGGTAGTTGCCCGCCTCTTTCTGGCTGAGGCCATTGACCCAACTCCTGCCATTCTTCGCCGCGTAGAGCGCTGTCAACTTTACGATCTCCAAATCTTGAGCACTGATGTTGGGCATGCGGGCGCTGAATTTGAACTCGTCCGGCGGCTTCGGCGCTCGCGACTCTCTCCCAGCAAAGCTCACATCGGTCTTGACGGGTTGTGCTGCCGGGTCCACACCCCTCCCTGCTTTGCATTCCTCCACACGCCATCTGTAGTAGCTGTAGTAGGCATCGTCGGGTTCAAGGAAGGTGGTCTGGTTTGTGCCGGAGTTGTTTGAGCGGACTTTTTCTTCAAAGGCGGGCCCCGTGCGCGCTACGTACGCTGCGACCTTCTCGATCTTCTCGCGCACACCCTTCGGAGGCAAGATGACTCCCGCGGGCACCTTCTTGGTAATGTCGTCCTCTCCTCCTGCAGCAGGCTGTTCCGTGGCGGCCATGTTCGCTATGCTCGGTGGTGGAGATTGCGACCCTCGAAGAGTCTTCTCCCTGCTGCTGCCCTCCTATCTCAATCTCGTGATATCATGTGATGGAACAGTCCGACGGAAGACGTGCAGCTCGTGAATGTGTGTGCGATGGCAGGTGCTGGTGTCGTCGATCATATGCTGCAATGTTGATGCTCGTGTCGGTGGTGAGTAGTCTCGTTCACATCTTTTGACACGAGCTCTAGCGCGAACTCTAAAAGCTTAGCGCCATCTGCACCCGTGCACCCCTGGAGCTCTCAAAATACATGTACACGTATCCGCACCGTGGAAGCTGCGACTGGATGCGCCGTGAGCTGAAGCAGGAACGACACGCCTTGCATCCGCGCCTGCCTTTTCTCCCATTGACCTCCTTCTTCCAGTCTCTCCTTCACCTTCTTCATTCAGCATCATCCAGTTGCTGATTTCCACCACCGCGGCGTCAGCATCGCAGGGAAGGCGCGACGCCAGTTTCAAATAAGGTAGACAGGGTCCGGCCACCAGCATCACCGCATCAACAACCACCACCACCCCGACCACCGCGATACAGCACCATACAGCCAGGCTGAACCTCAGGCTGAACACGCCGATCGGACAGCGCGACCGCCGAGATGGCCACCAAGGCGGGCCAGACGCAGCTCCAACAAAAGGAGAAGAATGTTGGCATACCGGGCCAGGCGAATGGAAAGATCACACAGCCTGAGATGGTTCAATCGAGCCCGAATAAGCCTCCGCATCCCTCCAACAAGCTGGACTACACATCATTCGGGGTGAAGGACAACAACCTTCTCAACCTAAAGAGCAGCGATTGGGAGGTCTTGGGCGTAGTCACACTCATTGCGCTCTTCGTTCGACTATTCCGCATCTACCAACCTTCAAGCGTCGTCTTCGATGAGGTGCATTTTGGAGGGTTCGCCAGCAAATACATCAAGGGCAAGTTCTTCATGGACGTCCACCCGCCGCTCGCCAAGCTGTTGATCACTTTGGCCGGTTGGCTTGCGGGCTTCGATGGAGAATTCGACTTCAAGGACATTGGCAAGGACTACCTGGAGCCCAATGTGCCATACGTCGCCATGAGGCTACTTCCAGCGCTCTGTGGTGTATTGGCCATTCCGACTATGTTTTTGACCCTGAAGGCTGCTGGATGCCGTACCACTTTCGCTGCGCTGGGCGCGGGGCTGCTCACTTTCGAGAATGGCTTCGTTACGCAGTCGCGACTGATTCTCTTGGACTCTCCTCTTGTCATCTTCACTGCCTTGACTGGACTTTCATGGTACTCTTTCACCAATCAGCATGAGCTCGGACCAAAGAAGGCTTTCACACCCAGCTGGTGGTTCTGGCTGGCGGCCACTGGAGTATCTCTTGGAGCAACCGCCAGCGTCAAGTGGGTCGGTCTTTTCACCATCGCCTGGGTCGGATCTTTGACCGCTTTGCAACTCTGGGTTCTTTTGGGAGATACCAAGAACGTGACCGCCCGCGTCTGGTTCAAGCACTTGTTCGCTCGCATTTTCTGCTTGATCATTATCCCGATCACCTTCTACATGGCCATGTTCGCTATCCATTTCGTCTGTCTCGTCAACCCAGGTGACGGTGACGGTTTCATGAGCAGCGAGTTCCAGTCTACGCTCAACTCCAAGGGCATGGCCGATGTGCCCGCAGATGTGGCTTTCGGTTCCAGGATCAGTCTTCGCCACCACAACACCCAGGGCGGCTACTTGCATTCACATGCGCACATGTATCCCGGCGGCAGCAAACAGCAACAGATCACTCTTTATCCCCACAAGGACGAGAACAACGTCTTCCTCGTTGAGAACCAGACTCAGCCCATTGACTGGAGCGATCCGACTGGCAACACTAGCATTCCGGGTCCACTGGCATGGGACGCGGGTGAGCCCAGCTGGGTTCAGGACGGCAGCATAATTAGGCTTTATCATGTCACCACCGACCGACGCATCCACTCGCACGATGTCCGCCCTCCGATTACCGAAGCTGACTGGCAGAACGAGGTTTCCGCGTATGGATACGAAGGATTCGAGGGCGACGCTAACGATCTTTTCCGGGTTGAAATCGTCAAGTCTATGTCTGACGGCAAAGAGGCCAAGGAGCGCCTGCGCACCATTCAGACCAAGTTCAAGCTGGTCCATATCATGACTGGGTGTACGCTCTTCTCGCACAAGGTCAAGCTTCCAGAGTGGGGCTTCGAGCAGCAAGAAGTGACTTGCGCACGTGGCGGAACTCTGCCGAACAGCATCTGGTACATCGAGTCGAACATCCACCCAGGCCTGAAGGAGAACGCCGAAAAGGTCAATTATCGCAACCCGGGCTTCTTTGGCAAGTTCTGGGAGTTGCAAAAGGTGATGTGGACTACCAACGCTGGTCTCGTCGAATCGCACGCTTGGGACTCCCGCCCACCATCATGGCCTACTCTCCGCAGAGGTATCAACTTCTGGGGCAAGGATCACCGCCAAATCTACTTAATCGGCAACCCTCTCATCTGGTGGTCTAGCACACTGGCCATCGTGGTCTACGTCGCCTTCAAGGGCCTTGCTGTCATCAGATGGCAGCGCAGCTGCAACGATTACCAGCACACCACCTTCCGCCGCTTCGACTACGAGCTTGGAACCTCTGTCCTTGGATGGGCTTTCCACTACTTCCCCTTCTACCTCATGCAGCGTCAGCTTTTCTTGCACCACTATTTCCCGGCGCTCTACTTTGCGATCATTGCACTGTGTCAAGTCTTTGACTACATTTTCGCTCGTACCAGCGTCGGCGGCTTCACACTTCGCGATAAGCCCGTTGTCGGAATGGGCGCTGCCACAATCTACCTAGCTTTCTCTATTGCTGTCTTCACTCTCTACGCACCGCTCAGCTACGGCAACATGTGGACCAAGGATGACTGCAGTCGCGTCAAGCTCTTCGACACCTGGGACTGGGACTGCAACACATTCCATGACTCGGTAAGTTGACATATGCCTGGCTGAATGCATCAATGACTAACTTGCTTTCAGTACGCGGACTACTCGCTCGCTGTTGGAAGCGGAGTCGGAGGTGCACAACAAACACAGGCAGCACACGGCCCGGCGCCGCCAGTTGCCGAAGACCCTAAGAAGGACGTTCATGTCACACCTCAAGGCCAGGTACCAATGGGTGGCCAACCTGGAGCTATTGAAGAGAAGATCGAGTACCGTGACGAAGAAGGCAACCTCCTCAACGATGAGCAAGTCGCAGCTCTTGAGGGCAAGGTCTCCTTCTCAACACGATACGAGACCCGAACACGCCTTGTTGATGAGCAAGGCAACGAGATCTATGACGGTCTCGTCGAAGCACACGACGGCGCACCACCAGCCAAGCCTGAAGGTGTTGAGCCTGGCACTGGTCGGGATGCCGGTGGTGCTGAGCCCAACACTCAGCCAGCTGGTAACGCAGCGGCCGAGGATGTGGCCAAGGAGCAGAAGATCCAGGACGCCAAGGCTACCCCTGAGCCTGAGAGCGAGCCAGAGAAGAAGACCAAGGACGAGCTATGAAGGTAGAAGCTCGATCCACTTCGAACACGTAATGCCAGGGAGTTTGGGGGAGCGCATGTATGATACCATACCACGTCTTTTCAGGAATTTTTCTTGAGATGAAAAAGCAGCAGCGCGCACAGCAAAGGCATCATGAATATTGCATGCATTTGGTGGTGCATGGGATGGCGTGGGAGGATGAGGCTGGCAGGGTTTGGGCTAGCTCTAGCTAAAGGCGAAGAAGAATAAATGTATGGATTATCTCGTTGTCTTTTTGGGTCCCTTTGGGACTGTTTCGACTCGTTCGGTCAAGAGTGTTCTTGCCGTTGGTTGTGCGGTGTGGTTCCACGACATTAGCGCAGGACAGCCACGAGCGCCCCTGCAATGGGAGCTCAGCCTCGCAGCCTTGCGCTTGAGGTTGTGCCTCTCGCTCGCCATCTCCTTTCTCCAGAGACTTCCTGCTTCTCGGGGTTGAACGCTCACCACGCCGACGGCGGCGCACTCACGCCCTCCAAATCGATTTGTCGCTGCTGAGAGAAGCGACAACGAACTTGACAAGATCCCTCAATCACGTATTTGGGCTGGTACGACTGTCCTTGGCAACAATACTGTATGCCTTCTAAGCTCACCTGACCGGCAGCCACACTCGCTTTCGCATGGACACCAGCTTTGCGGCCTTGCAGTTCACGGGGCCACGTATCATTACAACTTGATACCATTCGTCCGCTTTGAATACCAGCCATTCACCATGAGCTCTCATATTCAAACGTTCGAAGATGTGAGCGCCCATGGAGGCACCAATCAACACAACGGAAATGTACATGGCAACGTGTCCTACACATCGAATCACCACACCGCCGTGACGAGACGCCCTCGCAGCAGTGGACTATCTCCTATGGCATGGCTCATCCAGAGACAGAACAATGAAGCAATCATCGAAGCGGCCAAGTACGGACAGCTAGCACGCCTGGAGTCGTTACTGAACGAAACCGAGAAAGATGTCGATAGCATGGACAATGACGGGCTGACTGCCCTGCACTGGGCCATTAAGAATGGGCATTTGCCTGTTGCCGAACGACTATTATCGTTTGGCGCGAATCCTGGACGGCAACAGCGCGGCAGAATGACTCCGACTCCATTGATTAGCGCAGTCGAAGCCGGACGAGTGGGAATGGTGAAGCTGCTGATTGAGAATGGTGCACCCTTGTACGCCTCGCAACGATTCAAAGAGCCCAACGGGCATTCGGAATTACACGCTTGGGCAGTAGCTGTGACCCTTCAGAAATCGGATATCCTAGATCTCTTTTTGCGCAGCTTCTCAGATGAAAGCTGCGTTTTGGGTGAAGACAAAAGCAAGGGCATGAATATCGACATGCTTGCCGTAGCCTTCGTAGCCGGAGGCAGCGCATGTACGGCTGCGCTACTTGACGACAAGAATGGCGACCACACGTTCGAAAATACAACCTTTTTTGGCCAATTGGATCCTGACATTTGGAAGAAATACGATACTCTGTATTGCAGAACTGCGGGGCGTCGAAGTGTGCGTGAGGATTGCGATTCCTACGATGTGGCAGTCCCGATGTTGGTGCTCGCTGTCTTGAGCCAGATCATCCTTGCAAATCCTGGTACCGTTCTGTGCAGCATGTGCAAGCCCCAGCAACTTCAGGAGGCCTTGCATCTTGCAACCATGCTTGGCGAGACTCATACGGTCGAGCTGTTGCTAGACAATGGAGCGGATGTGAACGGCACCCACCAAGGCTTCACTGCTTTGCACATCGCTGCCGCGTTCGGCCTGATTTGCTGCATTGACGCGCTCCTGAAGCGTGGAGGACGCATTGGCGCGCTCACTACCTTGGACGAGATTCGGCTCGCAGATGTACTGCAGTCCTCGAGGGTCTCAGCCAACTACTGGCTGCATGAGAGCAAGTTCTGCTTCGGAGGTCGATCTTTCCCACTTCGACTGCCCCTCTTACATAGAGACTATTTCTTCAAATGTTGGAAAGGAAGTACACCGCTGCATTTAGCTGTACATTCGCCAGCCGCGTTGAAATATTTGGTTGAGCGAGGGGCTGAATGGAGAGATGTCGACACGCAAGATTTGTTCTCGGCCTTGCATCTGGCTGCGCTTTGGCTTGAGGTTGACTCTGCGCGTTACCTTCTGTCCCTCGGAGCGCCAAAAGATGCAAGAGATAGTAGAGGCAGATCACCATTTGACGTAGCATTCGAATTGACGGACCTCAGCGATGCTCGGAGGAAGCTCAAGATCCAAATGTTAGACCTTCTGAGAATCCACCCCCTTAATGGCCGAGAATTGAATCGAAATCCGGCGACAGAGAGGATGCCTGGACTTGATGTGGCGATGCCAAACCGCCTTTCAGAGCTGGTCAGCATACCCGAGTCAAAAGTGGCTCCTATGGCCAGATCCAGTTCTTAGCCCAACGCGAGGAAGCCATCCCATCTCTTCGAATCCATCTTGGGCACTGAGTGAGAATTGGTCTATCAAGTCCTGGGCTCTAAGCGAGAGGTACTCTGTGCCGTCAGATCCTTCAAGCAGCGTGGGTACTTGCTGGATACCGAGCGTGTGGTTGCACAACATTAGCGTCGCTACCCTTGCTCTCGCTATCGAGCTCAGCCTCAGCCTCAGCTTCAACCATGAAGTCTCCACTTCAGGTTGCGTACACGACTTTGTCCACGACGACAACCTCGAACTTCATCCAAAGACCGTCAACTCTCTGCCGAGCTTGGTATGGCCCAGCTACCCGGGACGTCTTCGGGAACAGAACCAGACACCGGCAGCCAAGTGCAGACATTCGAGCGAGTCAGCGCAAGTGGAAGCAGTACCCAGCTCAATGGAAATGTCCACGGCAATGTCGCCTATACCTGGTATACCCAGGCCATACCCACTCCTATCCAGCAAAGCTTAGGATGGCGCAAGGCCAATAGCGCCATCAAGGAAGCCGCCAAACATGGGCAACTGACACGACTAGAAAATCTCATTAGCCAAAAAGATGCCAGAATCGATCATGTCGACAACGACGGATGGAGCGCACTGCACTGGGCTGCTACGCACAAAGAGACTGCAATGACTCAGAGGCTGCTCCAAGCAGGTTGCAACCCTGGACTCCGGCTCGACAAGAAATCACCAACGCCGCTGATCGTTGCCGCAGAGCTTGGAAATCTGCCTGTTGTACAGCTTTTGGTCGAACACGGAGCCCCTCTAGAAGACGTTCAGTATCTGGCTGACGAGACATATCACGGTGTCCTTACTGCCCTAGCAAGCGCCATAATCGCCAAGGAAGCCGATGTTGTTCGATACCTCTTGAAACGAGGGGCGAAGACCACCATCGAATGTGTGTCCACTCGCAGGTTCTTGTCGCGCGAGCAGAGAACAATCAATATCCTGGATTTCGCCATGATAGCCGGAGACGCGACCATACTGAGAATGATGCTAATGCATGGCTGCGAGCCTTCCATCATATCTCTGTTTCCATTCGAAATTCAAAGCCATATCTATTCTGGGTACCGTACCTTGAGAAGGCGGGAGTCTATCTCACTGATTACTTTTGATTGTCTTGAGTTTGCCTTGCTGCGGCGACTCGACAAGGACGCGTTTGATGCCCTGCTTGACCACGACCCTGACGAGTGGCATCTACTTGGCAACGGACAACGTGAGAATGCACTGGGCCTTGCGACATTGCTGGACCGACCTGACATATTGGAGTCACTGCTGGATCGCGGGACGTCTGTCAACGCATATTGGGAAGGTCTTACTGCACTTCATGTTGCGGCAGCCCTGGGCAGAATGCAGTGTCTTGGCGTGCTCCTGAAGCGAGGAGCGAACTTGAAAATGACCGGAGAAATAGTTGGTCGTCGTAATAAATATATGTCCGAAGACGACCCGGACAGAATGTCGACCGCAATCTGGATACAAGGGTTTACATTGTCCGTCAATGGTACGGATTTTCCTTTTTTTATGCCTATGATTCGCGAGAATCTCAGCTTTCAGGTCATCGATGGCGCTCTTCCAATTCACTACGCGGCGTTCTCCGTGCCAGCTCTTCGACGTATTACAGAAGCAGCAGAAGCGAATGCACATGCTCTAAATCCGCGCAGCAAATGCTCTGCACTGCACATGGCTGCACATTGGCTTCAGGTCGATTCCGTGGCATATCTGCTGTCGCTCGGCTTGTCAAGGGAAGCCAGAGATTGCGAACATAAGACACCTTCCTCTCATGCCTTAGAGCGACACGATCTCAACGATGAGCAAAGAAGACGACAGAGAAAAGTACTGGAATTGCTGAAGCAACCGAATGTTGGTACGCGAGAGCTACGTCCGGCAACTAACATTAAGCTTCTCCCTTCCAGCCATGAAGAGGGCTTTGGGTACTTGCGATCACTTGTGGCAGATCCTGAAGAGCAGGGTGAGGACCGCAGGATTCGTCAATGGAACATGATGATGAAGCGTAGGGACGATGCAATGCCTTGAGCAATCAATACTTGGGCTATCGGTCGATTTTTGCTACGCGCATAGCTTCATAGAGCGCCCGCGTTGAGCAGCTTGAATTGGTTGACTGGTCTTTCCCTGTTTGTCTGCAATATCAGCGCGGACAGGCAGAGCTTTAGTCTTTTCACCCTGTTGGAATGCTCTGGAGTGTTGGACTGTATTTTGTCTCTGGTATGCTAGAATAGCTGCGCAGCTGTAAGATGCAGACTGTCCAAGGACTATGTATATGAGATAAGAAAAGGTCTGGAGAGTGTTCGATGTACAACCGGCTCCAAGGGAAGGCAGAGTGCGAATGAGAAGAAATCTTGTCATGCAACTTTTGTTTGTGCTTTGCCAATGGATTGAGGTCCAATTGAAGTCTTCTTGAAACAAGATAGCTGCGCACCAAGTGCTGCTCGGTGTAGAAAGATTGAATAGGAAAGCCCTTCGATGATGAGGCATCAAGGGGCCAGATTGGTGGTACGATGTCACTTTCGTCATCCCTGCTGGTGCCACCAAACTCTATCTCAACAGCAACTGACGAAAAGGATTCGGAACTCCCGTTCAACATTCGATTCCATCAAAATGAGCATCGATATCGATCTCTTCCATCGACATTTCAATGGTGGCGAGTCGACAATATGGGGCGCAATGAACAAGGCCTGTTTTGGCGGAAGTACAAGCATTCAAATCCAGCGTCACGAGCGAATTCCGTCCCGACTTCAAGAGTGAACTCCAAACCGCCATCAATATCCGGAAACGATACAGAAAAACAGCAGAAAGAATCCAATGGCGATCAAGATGCACCCAGAGTCTCCCTTCGGCAACGATTGAAACAGTAAGCCCTCATCCCCACCACCTCACCACTATCCAACTAACCACCCCTCCCCTCTCCCCCACAGCTTCACATGGGCCTGGTTCACCCTCCCCATGTCCACCGGCGGCATCGCCCTCCTCCTCCACTCCACCCCCCACAAATTCCCCGGCCTCGAAACCCTCGGCAAAATCGTCTTCATTTTCGACCTCGTCGTCTATGTATCCCTCTGCCTCGCCATTACCTCCCGTTTCGTGATGAACCCGGGAACGTTTCAGAAGAGTCTGATGCATCCGACTGAAGCGCTGTTTTTTCCAACGTTTTGGTTGGCTTTGGTTAATGTTTTGGGGTGTGTGCAGGTTTATGGGGGAAGGGAGTGTGGGGAGTGGTTGGATGTGGCTATGAGGGTTTTGTTTTGGATTTATGCGGCTCTGACTTTCTGTTCGGGGGTGGGACAGTACTATTACTTGTTTGCGAGTAAACCGCATCGGCTTACGATACAGTCTATGACGCCGGCTTGGATTTTGCCGATTTTCCCGGTTATGCTTTCTGGGACTTTGGCGACTGTCATTGGGCCGAGTCAGCCGACTGCTCAGAGGATGCCGATTTTGGTTGCTGGTGTCACGTTTCAGGGGTTGGGATGGATGGTATCCTTCATGGTCTATGCCATCTACGTGCATCGCTTGATGCAATTTGGACTTCCTGCTGCCGATTTGAGGCCCGGAATGTACATTGCTGTTGGACCTCCGTCGTTCACTGGACTAGCCTTGATCGGTATCAGTCAGGCACTTCCGGAAGATGCGCATTATTTCCTGGGCCACACCGAGATGACCATGATCTTGCAGACTGTGGCGGATCTCGCAGCTGTCTTTCTCTGGTGTGTATCTTTCTGGTTCTTCAGCATTACGACAATCGGCGTACTGGCCGGGGCGAAGAAGATGAGCTTCCACCTGGTCTGGTGGGCTTTTGTGTTCCCGAATGTTGGATGGACGCTGGCGACTACGAGCATCGGCCAGAGATTACAGAGTGAGGGCATACTGTGGGTCGCGAGTGCCATGACGATTCTGCTCGTGGCGATGTGGTTCTTCGTGCTTGGGAATCATATAAGAGCTGTCTTGACGAAGCAGATCATGATGCCTGGCATGGACGAAGACAAGGGTAAGCAGAAATGCCAATCTCCCACGTCGAGCTCAGAGGCTAATGGTACACAGACGAATACAAAGAAGACGACAGAAAACAAGGGATCCCAGTACCGCCAGACGCGCATTCAAGCAATTAGTATGATTTTGCCTATCCTCTTTCGGTTCATCCTTTATGACCTTCCGGCACCACGGACCTGGCTTGCTGATACATCTCTTCTGGATTGTAGTGCTCCACATGGCCATTCGGTGCGGCAACATCTCCATCATTTCGAAAATCGACCGACCGAGCCATTCTATCTGGCTCCGACGCCTGCGGCGGCATTGGCCACCCCGAGTCGGGCGAGCAGTGTGGTGTTCTCTTGAACATGCTCTTGTTTCGCTACGAACCTTCATTGCCATCGTGTATGAAGTCTACAGTTACCATTCTGACCAGCATCGTCAGCCGCTTGGCCACCTCCTTGCGATATCCGCACCACTGATCGTCCACAGTTGTGGCGGGCCATGAGCAAGACGAACTTCTAGAAAGTACTGGTAATATGCTCGACTTCGTCTTTGGTGGGCAATGGAGCGGTTTCTGACAAGACAAGGCCAGGCTTGTCTCGAACAAGAATGATCTCTCTTCACTCAAGACCACTCTGGTCTGAAGCAAACTTCTGGTCTGACTTCAAACCATTTCTTGCTCTCAAGATGACTTCCATCCGAACTCGCCGTCTGGACCCAGCCTTGGTGGCAAGTCGGACACATTCGCCTGACTCCAGATGTCGGATCCAAACACACAAGTCTACCAGAACAACAGCGTCAGCGGAGACGGGAGAGCTCACTTCGGAAACGTCTCCAACCACTATGCCGCTCCTGCACCACCGCCAAAGCCCAAGCCACGCTCTCTGGTGCCAATGTACTTCAGCCGCGATCCTCACTTTGTCGGCAGAGAAGACATACTCTCTAAAATGAAGATTAAGTTTGAGAAGCCAGGACACCAACGGATGGCACTGACTGGTCTCAGAGGCGTTGGGAAGTCACAGATTGCCATTGAATTTGCCTATCGCTATGAATCTGAACATCCTGAACACTGGATCTTCTGGGTACATGCTAGCACCGCGGATCGATTCATCGAAGCGTTCAGAGAGATTGCCACGGTGGCCAAGATTCCTGGAGCCCATGGAGATGCTACCGACGTGCTGAAGGCCGTGAAGCTGTGGCTGTCAGATGAGGACAACGGTCAATGGCTCTTGATCCTCGACAACGCTGATGATTCAGATGCTTTCTCCTCATCAACCGGCAAGACTAAGCACCCGAGCTCTCTGAGAAATTTCCTTCCTTTCGTCGACCACGGGTGCATTCTCTTCACTTCGCGAAATGCCACAGGACGAGACTTGGCTGGCGGAGTAAATGAAGAAGAGCAGGTCCACGTGTTGGGCATCAAGAAAGCCATGGAGCTCATGAAGCTCAAAATCCCAAGCCGTTTCACCAACAAAGACGTAAAAGAGGTGGTGGACACATTGGACCGCATTCCACTGGCCATCACGCAGGCATCGGCATACATACTCAACAACCAAGTCTCGCTGCCCGAGTACCTGAGGTCATTGGCTACCAGCGAAGAAGAAGAAGAGGCCGAGATCTTTGATCAGCACTGGACCGATCTCAGAAGAGACGCCGAGGTTTCGAACGCCGTCGTGACAACGTGGAAGCTATCCTTCACCCAAGTCTCGAAAGTCAATTCCAAAGCCATGGAGCTGCTGTGCCCGCTCAGCATGTTCGATCAACAGAACATCCCTGAAGCTCTTGCGATGGCCCAAGAGGGTTACGCTCGGCAAGAGGTGGAGGCGATTGGTCTGCTCCTTCAGTATTCGCTGGTCGCGAAGTCTGCTGGGGAACGTGTCTACTACGAGATGCACCGGCTTGTTCAGATCTGCACGAGAGAATGGCTCCGACAATCCGATGGGCTTCGCGCGTCGCAGGATCGAGCAGCCCACGGATTGTGTCATTCATTTCCGCATACGACAGCGAGTGGTGGCTCGACAGAGGAGCTGGTCTTGATTCGCAATCTCCTAGCCCATGCCCAACATTTCCGTCGCCACGCCCAGCAAGACTTTCTCTCTGCAAGCCAGTTTCAGCTCTGTATGAAGTTGCGTTCGGTGCCGGGCCAAAGCTGGGAAGAGACAGCTATAGAGCAGCTACAGAAAGAGCTCCTCCAGCGAGCAAGGTCACTGTATGGCGCCGAAAGCGATGACGCTCTTGAGCACCGCTTCGACCTTCTTCGCTACTACGCCGTAAGGAATCATCAGGCAGAGTTCGAGGAAATTTTGATGCTTGCCTGGCTGCACTCAGAGCGAGACTTCCCGCGAGACTGCCTTCCCGCGATCCCGCAACCTGGAGGTGGGAATGGCGATATTATGATCTTCAGTACCACCAGAGGTGCCACTTTGGCAACGAGAATGAACGACGAGAATTCACAGAAACCATGCTTGAAGTCTTGAAGGATGTCGAAAGCTCGAAAGGTCCAAATCACCATGTCGACATGGCCACGCCATTGAAATTATTGCGTGGCTTGTACGAAGCCTCTGGTGATTTCGATGGCGTGATATACGTTCTCAAGAAGACATTGGCTACGGTACCGGACTTACCCATTTCTGGAATCAGAGAGATGGAAGCACGCCTAGGATATCATTTATATAATAAAAACAGATTCGAAGAGGCGATGCCTTACCTCAAGAGAACATTGCCATGGCAAGAAGCAATGCATGGGATGGAAGACCCAATCGTACTGGGAACGATGGGTAAGCTAGGAGTGTGCACATTGTACACGTCTGACTTCAAGGGAGGGCTTGATCTCTTACGTCGAGCAAGAGATGGACTAATGCAGATTGGCGGGGCGGAGCAACAGGGAAATGTGAGAGCATTGACCACGTTCATACAAACTCTTGAGACTCACCCACCAGATAAGTCGCGGAAAATACTTCGTGAGGTAGTTAAAAACCTGTCCCGTTGAGGCCATCCAACGCATCAACCCTGATCATCTCGACCTCTCGGAAAGGCGATGAAGTGTACATCAAGTTCCTTTCGTGTAATAACAAAGCCGCACACCAACTCGCTCATCCATCGTTCCGCCCACAACATATCCAGAGCAGACTCCAACAACAGAGCTGAGACCCTCAACATGGAGAGCTGATCAAACCATCACGCACCCGCTTCACAAACAATGCTCACCCTTCCATTCATGGTGAATACTCCACGTTTCTTTCTACCGTATGTGTGAGCAGCACCAATTTCCCCTCCCGCTAAAACGTGCTTCACAAGCCCCAGCGACAAATCTAAGACCCTCAACACGGAGAGCTGATCAACACATCCCGCACCCTGTGCAAACAGAAACCTCTGGCCTCTCCCTCCCCTTCCGCTGACTACATTCTCCTCTATGGTGTATACTTAAACACCACCAATCTCCTACCGGACCAAAACGCACTTCACGAACCCAACCCAACGACAGTGCTGAGGCCCTCAACGAGCTAACCAAACACTTTCAGGCCCTGTTCAAACACCAGACCTTCTTCCACTCCCTCCCATTCACGCTATCTACACGCTCCTCTTCATCGTATGCTTAAACACAACCAACCCCCTCTCGCACCAAAACGCATCTTACTTCACAAACCCATCCCAACGACAAAACCATCAACCCTTTCCCCGATGACCTAATCGTTTAAATTATCCCACATCCTGTTCATACACCAGTCAGGCCTTCTACCTGACCCTCCCATTCACGATCCTTGCACTCTCCTCTCTGCTGTATGCTTAAACACCACCAATCTCCTGCCCCACCAAAACTTACTCAACAATCAATGCATGACATTGAGAATGACGCGTAGAGCATCAAGCTACACCGCAACTTCTTCCGAAGAATCGTACTGTACTGTACATAGCCATCTCGTGCATCTACGAACTGATCTGGCTCAGACTGAGTTCCAGAGGAGGGTTGATGAGATTGATGGGTGGACGAGCAGACGGAGATACCATTTCGTCAGGAGGCCGCCGAATAAGCCATGCAGAGAGAACGTCCTTCGTCTCATCAATGTTTAATAACTCAAAGGCGTTTCGAACACTTACTTCACCAGTCTCGATGAGTCCGACGGGAAGCCAGTCAAGAAGTGACTGATGACGAAGCATACTGTACACAATCTTCTCATTACCCTACCAACTACCCACGCTTCCCACTCCGAACCAATCCCCCATATCCCAGGTTCCACGCACTCTCTCTCACAGGGTATAAGAGTAGTAGTAGTAGTATCTACATACGACAGTGATGGATGGTGTGTAGCTGCAAGTATCAATAGGCGCTGCGCTTGCCCATGTCACCGCCTGGTGTGACTAATGATCTTTGTCCACAAAAGAGAGAACTCCATATCCTCCAACCCGTACCGTACCATCGTTCTTTCCATTGCCAGCGGATTGCCCATAGCCTGGCGTTGAATATCTTGATCTTTGTAGCCAGCCCCAATGAAACAAGAGACATTAAACACCAATGTAACTCCTCTCTTCGATCCGTTCCAGGTATCGTGCCATTCCAGGCTACTGCGCTGGCGCAGTGCGTGTTCTGTCTTCCTGTCCTTGTGTCTTCCCTCCTTGATCTTTGGCCTTCTTTTTGCGCGAAGGCATGTCGAGTGTGGGGATGCGCGATCAGAGCACACCACCAGGCAACCTCGGGTGCGTCGCGGCAGTGGGCGTCTGTGTTGGCGTAGAGTCATCCCGCTTCGAAGGCTCAATAGGGCTCTTCGAGGGATCCTCATCGTCGTCGATCTCCAAACCTCTCCGCCAGTCTACAAGGCTACTGCCGCCCGCAGCAGCAGGCCCGGTCGCGGAGCTCCCGCTAGTATTGCTGTTCGGCGAGCGCTCGAAATCGAAGCGATCGCTGAGACGGTAGTTCTTATTCGTCGTCTCCCAGTGAGTTCGGAGAGCGTCAAGCTCGGAAGCAAGTGAGTCCAGAGCCATCGAGTTACGACCTTCGCCAGTGGACTCGCCTGCTGCGGAGTATGCGCTCTGGCCTCCGATGGATGAGCCAGAGATGTTGCGGTTGTGCCCCTTCACGTGGTTGGAAGTACCAGTGATGTCGCTTTCCTCGCTGACGCTGGGTGCCCGCTGATGTGTTGTGCCATTCAAAGTAGGCGTGCCAGTCGGGCTGCGCATCCGTGACTGCCGGCGGTAGTTATCCACACTAGATTCGACTTGGTCCAGCAAAAGCTGCACTTTTTTCTCAGCATCACGGGCTCGCTCTTCCAGGGCCGAGTTCTCCTTCTCAAGACGCTCCATATCTGATCGTGACTGCGTGACGGTACCCTGCAGGCTGGTCAAGTCTCTTTGCGCAGACTCGTGAGAGCCCTTTGCGAGGGACAACTCCTCCTCACTACGCTTGAGCTGCTCCTCCATCTTCGAGACCTTGCTCTCCAGCTGGCTGACGGAGCTTTGCAGGCTAGACTGAGCCTCAGAAGCCTCCTTTCGAAGCTTCTCGCGCTCAGCCTCCCAGTCTCCGGAGGTATCTGGGGTATTGCGCTTGCTCGTCTCCATGTCATCCTTCGCTTTGTCCAGCTTCTTCTTGAGCTCGGCGTTCTCGTTCTTCACGCGCTGCATTTCCTGCTTCATCTTAGAAAGCATCTTCTCAGTACCGCGAAGGTACTTGACCGCCGCTTGATGATCGTTGTCGAGGGCCGCAAGCTTCTCTTCATACTCGCGCTTCATCTTCTCGCCGCGCTCGTTCATCTCCTCATATTGAGATTTCATGTCTTCGTGTGACTTATGACTCGTCTCCAGCTGCTGCTCAAGATCTCTCACGCGTGCGAGATCCGGAGTGCTGAATCGCTGCATGCTGGGAGAATCAAGTGCTCGAGATCTGCGCTTCTCGGATGCATTGATGCCGCGCTCGCCCAGAATGTCCTTGAGTGAGGCGTGCTGCACAGAAAGCGCATTCGTCTCCAGCATGTGTCTCTCCATTTTCTGCTCAAGCTCGGACTTCTCGCTTGTGAGGGCCTGGTTCTCCTTCATCATAGACTGAAGCTGCTTGCGAATAGACAAACCTTCGCGGCTGGCTTGTTCCTGGTATGACTCAAGACCAGCAATGCGCTCCTCAGCACGCCTGAGCTTCTCAGAAGCAAGGTCTGCTGCAGCTTGATTTTGTCTGACCAATGCATTGGCAGCCTCGACTTGCTGCTGGAGAACTGTGATTCGCTCTTGGTGGGCAGAAGATTCGCCGCCAATGTCGCGCTCGGAGATCTTGCCGAGTCCAGCCATGACAGCGCTTCTGTGTGTTCGCGCTTCCTCAGCGTGTTTCTGTGCAAGCTCTTCCGCGTCACGCAGTTTCCGCTGCACATTCTCCAATTCGCTCGTACGCTCTTCATGCTGACTCTTGAGTTCGCGATGTTTCCGGTCCAAATCATCCCGATTCGTTCGCTCCTCTTCAAGTCTTCGCTCAAGGTGATTGGCCTTTTCGGTTGAGGCAGTTACGGCTTCGCGCAAAGATGCGATCACTGTGGTGTGAGTAGTGCCATCTGCATTGAGGCCTTCCAGCTTTCTGCTGAGCTCGGTCTTGTCGACTGTCAAGATCTGGTGCTGCGTCATGAGCTCCGCATGGCTAGCTGACACTTCTCGAGCGGTTTTCTGCGCTTGATGCAGCTCGTCGCGCAAAGTCTCGATCTCGGAGGTATGCTGTTGTCGGTAAGAATCAAGCTCCACAGCACGCTTCTGAGCTGCATTCGCAGTGTCCTCCGCCAGCTCGCGTGCTCTCTTCTCAGCCTCGACTTCTTGGATAAGTGTGTCAAGCCGTTTGCTAAGCTCGCTCTGGGCCTCAAGTGAAGAGGCAAGGCGTCGGCTGATGTCGTTACTCCGGTCAAAGCTTCGAGTAGACTCGCTGTCTGGCATTGGACTTCCAGTGCCTGCCAATTTGGCTTTGGCAAAGACAGCCTCGTTGATCGCGGTATCGCGCTGCTTCTCGATCTCCGCGATCCGCTCAGCAGCGTTCCTGCTCTGCTCATCGATGGTTTCTTGCACCTTGGCGAGTTCCGCTCGCATGCGCAGAAGTGCCTCAATCAATGGCTTGTCCTCGTCCTTGATTGAATCGTTTACACGCTCGTCAAAGGCTGGAGAATCCGTGGACCGAGATGAGTATCCGGACTTCTTCGCCAAAGCCAGCTCTGAAGCCATCCACGCGTTCTTCTGCTTCACTAGCTCCAATTCTCTTGCCATCTCATCGTATTGATGCAAAGCAGGCGATGATCCAATGCCAGAGTCTTGCGGCACTTCGTGATCTTCCGAAATTTTCCGTACTCGCGCAATGGGCTCGCTGTCAACTGAAGGTCTCGGTGTACCATCAGCTCGACCTTGTTGCCTCGAATTCGTGCGAGATTCTTGTCGCGAGCTCGTTCGCGGGTACGTGTCGGCAGGTAGCTCCTGTGAAGGCTGATATGTCTGCGGTTTCGCTCGTGACTGCTCCTGCTGCTGTTGCGTCTCAGTGTATTCGTCGTCAAAGCTAGGTGACATCGGCATGCCACGATCGCGCTGTACAGGTGAAGCCCGAGACTCATCTGCGGTGGCCACACTCTCGAATCGCTGAGCTCTTTGATTCTCGTCACTGGGACTGAAAGCTCGATCTGGACGAGTCGGCTGTCTGGCTGCGGGCGGAGCACCTTGCTGTCGCTGTCCAGGCGCTTGAGGAGGTGGGCCAGTCGGCGCAGGAAGCTGGCCCTGAGCACGAGGTAACCGCGATGCGCTGTCCGGTGATCGTATTCGTCCATCGCCCGAACCGCTTCTTTCGCGATCCATTAGCTCTGCCCGTTGCGGTTGCGGCCCTCGCTGGTTGGTCAGCGAACCAGCCCTGTCACCGCTTGGACGTCGCACTGGTGCAGCTCGCTCGTTTGGAGGTGTTGATGCAGAATCGGGAGGGTATCGAATCTTGCTCGTGTCCAGGAAGTATGCCAATCCAAGCTCGACCGGATCGCGAGGTGCGCTACTAGGCTCACCTGCAAGCACCACGACCTGCTTTCCAACCGTGGTCATACTATGACCAGATCTTGGGCTAGGACTTGGGCCCATGTTTTGAAAGGTGTACCATCTCCGTGAGGTGATCCGGAAAGCTGCGAGATCTCCCAGGTCATTGCCCTCCTCATTTCGCCCTCCGAAAATGTACATGACATCTCCCACCAACGCCGCAGCATGACCCTCACGTGGAGATGGAATATATCCAATACAGTCCAACTGCACCCAAGAGTTCGAATGCGGCGAGTATGACCAAACGTCGTTATACCAGTGTATGCCATCAGTACCTCCGAAAAGGTACATCCGGTCCTGGTATGTCACTACCGTGTGATTCGTTCGTGCTGGTGGTATCTGCCCGTGTGGTGGTCCGCCATCAATCGTGTTTTGGATAAGAATCTCCCAACGGTTTGTGGATTGCTGGAGCGCGTTAAGATCGAAAGCAACCAAATCGTTGAAGAAGTAACCCTCGACCTGACCACCGAAGATGTAGATCTTGCTGCCGAGTATGTTCAGTGTATGACCGTATCGCCCGGGTGGTCGCGGTCCGGCGGGTAGCGCTCTTGACCATTGCTTGGTTGCTGTTGTGCATTAGCATCGCAATATGAATTTTGTGAGCTTCACGTCACTCACATGTGTTGAGCAGGTACAATGTGTCGTCTAGCATGTCGCCTTCGTCCATTTTGGTGTCTCCACCAAACACGATAAAGGCATTGCCCACCAGCAAACTCGCATGCCCAACTCTCGGCCCAGGTCCTTCACTTGTGGTTGCGACTGGGAAGCAGGACAGACCGCCTGAGATGGCTGGATTCGCTTCCACCATCCACAGATCGCCCTTCACGGTGCTGCCATTGATGAGGCCGCCCATGAGGTAGACAGCCCCGTCCTTGCTCGCATTCGAGTTGACTGCTGCGCCGTATCGTGGGAATGGGTTCGCGTGGGTGACGGTGAAGTTGAGACGCCGCTGCGACCACGGGTAGGGCGAGGCATTGTTGTCTTGCGAGGGTCGCGTTTGCATAGGCATTCGGTGTTGCTGTGTCTCGAAGTCAGCATTTCTGTACATCTCATCTTCATCCGCGCATACCGCGTCTCTGCTTCCTTCACGGCTCGGATTCTCTCGCAACATCTTCTGCTCTGGGCTTGGCGGGCCTGCAGGTCGCATGTTCTCGTCTCGTATGGCATTGACCCGTTCATCCGCCGGCCGAGCCTGCGGACCCGGTCTGGTCGTCGCCTCTTTCTCTGAGTACTTCTCGTTCAGCGAATTGAGGCTGTTGTTCACGCTGTTGCCGGCTGTAGGCGAGCCGGCCTTGTTAGAGACATCCCGCAAGCCATTGGAGGTCGGAATCTGGCTCTGAGCGGATGTGCCCCCAGGGTCTCTGGTAGCGTGCAGCGTGGGCGCATTCGGATTGGGAGGATTAGGTGTAGGGCCGCCCTTTTGTTTGGACGACTTGAACAGAAACGACATGGTCGGGTGTGTTTGGAGGTGCGCAAATTCGGGATCGTAGCGAAAGTCGTCGTCGTCGTCGCAGCGTTACAGGCCTCCAGGAGGCGGCGCCGAGACCAAGTCAGGCGACAGGGCGAGGAAACAGCGCGCAGTCATCCAGTTCGGCTCAATGCGCGTGGTTCGGTGCGGCGGAGGTGGTGAGGAGGGTGTCGGCGTCGTGCGCGCAATGTGCTGTGATGGTTCGACAGCCACGGAGGCTGGGAGCGATGGAGTGATGGTCGATAGGTTGGCGAGGAATTCCACTGCACCCGCTGGGCTGGCACGGGCGAAGTTGTTGCGGAAGCGGGTCAAGACGTTGTACAATCTTGAAACACACGACAGCGAGCAAACACCCCAACCGACGCCCAACAGCGCAGCAACTCTTCTCCCAAGTTTGATGGATATTATAGTGGTATGATTGTCGGTGTGGTATCTTTCTTGTCGAGAAGGAGGTGAGTATCTGCAAGGCCTAACCAATCCATTCGACTCTGATCACTGCACGGTCCTCTTGAGCGCTACTTCCGCACCTCTCATGCAAGCGAATGCAAGCCGTTGGTGAGATCGTCCCTGAACCTTCTCCCAGGAACCCCCATCTATCCAAGAACCGCACGAAATTTGGTACGCCGATGTCAGTCCCTTCTACCTAAAATTTGACTACCGGACTGCTCAATGCACACCTGAAGAAAGCCCCCTCTCGAAGAAGAAGGATACCATCTGCCACATTCAGGTGCTCGAGGCAATCGGCCAGTCTGAAACGCGACGACGGCAGAGCCCCGAACAAGCACAGCAGGCCTCCCAGGCCGTCCAGGGGAAGAGATCGGCGCTTCTGCAGCCTCAACTTTTGCCCACCAGAAATTCTAAAAAGGGAAGCCGCCTCCTCGGCCACCACCACTGACCTACTTCTCACGCCCATATCCTCCTTGACTGGACGACATGTGTTCTGATGGCTTCGGACACCATCGCCGCACCATCTGGCAAGACACGCGACCAGCTGCGAGAAACGGGAGGTCACGAACACCACCGACTCTCGCTTGACCAGCATGTACGACCAAGGAGCCGGTCGGCTCTCCGGGAGGATGCCGAAACCGAATGCCCATGATCCCAGTCCATTATGTGCATAGACTACCGACTGCATCACGACTCTTGCTCACCTACTTCTTGTGCGGTGCATATGAACTTTGCACTCTTAGTGGATGCCTAAACATGACAAATGGCTGCATTTCGCGGCCCAGATACAGAAAACGATCAGAGCTGTGGATGTTTTAATGCCTTTGATGCGGGCTTGGCTGTCGACACGGACATGAGGTCCATCAAGCAACATCCTGAACCCGTCAATAAAGTCTGGCAACCACTCCACTCAACATCATACACACCTTGGGCCTCTTGGCGATTGCGAAATGACGTCGACGGCTTTGGCTCCGGGTTGAAGGCGGTCGCAGTGTGGCCTGATCGCTCTCGCACGAATCACCAAGGCTGGCTCGCTTACGACAAAAAGCAAGAGAACAAGGCGTGTACTCTGGAGAATTTCTCAACAAGCCATTTGGTCCCGACGATGCGAACCTGCGGAGAATATTTAATATGATCGAAGTCAAAGCAACGTGCGTCTGCTATTCCCACCATGGATCCCTCAGCAGCTGCTCGCATTAGGTGCAACTCTTGGTCAAACCCGCAGAGACCGTACCAGCCAGTCCCCGAATCTATCGCGGAACGACAGGACTCAAAGATCAAACCCAGCAGCACCTCTAATATTGTCCGCAGCCTCGTACTTCAACAACCGCCACTTCCCATCTTCACCAGCACGGAACTTGATCACAGCCACACTCTGCCTGGCTGTGCCTTCGTACAGCCCCGAGATATCAAAGTCCATGAACACGCGAGCATTCCCCCTCTGCTCGTCCACCGTGGTCTCCAAGCTCAGGATATGGAAGTGCGCATTCGGGAACACTTTGTCGGACGCTCGAAAGTGGTCCAAGTATTGAGCCGCGGTGAGCCTGTCTGGTGGGAGCACCACAGCCCGAAAATTTGTATCGAAGATATCGGCGGCTTCAATTTCTTCGAACGCACGTCGATTGACGGCATCTGTAAAGGAGCGGACCTCGGACTCGATCAGGCTCTTGAGCACCTGTTCACGAGAGGGCTTTTTGCTGTGACTGTCTTCTCCAGACGATGGCGATGTCGCTCCGGTGGCCGTTTGTGTTTTCGATGAAGTGTCCGGGGATGAAGGTTCTTCTCCAGTCAGCCATGCTAATGAGGAGTCTGCTTGATTGCAGTGATCAGTTCTTGGCTCATCTCTCTTGTCGTTTGGCTGCATGGCGAACGTGGCATCCGGCACACGGGATGTCGTTGGCGGTCGGACTTATACCCGGTGAGTCAATGCCTTTCTTCTTTTCTCTCCACTCTTGATGATTGAATCCGTCAAATCACTGCTTGTGCGACCTCTTAAACAATTCGCACATCTACAATGTGGCCGCTCAGATAAACCCGTCTCAAGACCCGTCCCAATCCGTAAATCACTTCTGGTCATACCATCGCCAAGGCCAGCACAGCTCTGTTCGTCCGAATACCACCTTTGATACCGATTGCACTGGGCCATTGCGGCCGGAGAGTCATCGAAAAGGGTGACATCAAGAAGTGCGCAGAGGATCATTGGAAACGGAATACCTGGTGTGGTTCTAGTGCAAGTCAAAAAATCGCCCAGACGGTTCGGCTCTCAGTCTTTACGTCAGCAATGACCTCGGTACCGAAGGTCAAGAGCGCCCTTCGGTTTACAAGCATCACCACGAACTTCGTCCGTCAAGACGATAATGCCGCAGAGAATGCGAACAAGTCTCCGTCAAAGTCTTCTTGAAGCTGTAAAAAGAATTGTGTCTACGGTATGGAGCAAGAATTGACCGACGCAACGAGCTGACACGCGAAAACGCGAGCGTCTCGCGCTTGAACAGGACGCGTTCCGCCGCGTGAAATTCACAGCTCCGTTACTCTTCATCATTCTCGAAACACAGACCATAGCCCACGGTAAGTCAGCAATCATTCACCCAGCTAACATGCTTCCAGAAGCATCAGTAAGATCTGAGTACCATCGGAGACCATTCATCCCCGACCAGCAGAACATCACATGTGACGTGCAGCCTAGATAGAACACGCGAAGGAAGCGGCGCAGCGGGTCCGTCGATCTCTTTCAACTTCACCTGAAGATTCTGTTTCAACATCTCCCAACTAGTTACACATCAGAACGCACCTTCCGCTACCTCTCCTCACAGTCGCCATGCTTCTCGCCCTTGCCTCATGGATCTTATTGACAACTGCTTCCAGCATCTTCGCCAACGCCAATGCCAAGTCCACCTCAAGCCACAATCAAGACCCCAACGTTGAAACTGCTTCCTCAAAAGACGGAAACATCCCCTTCCGGATCGAATATGGCTCTCCCATCCGCATGAGCGCCGGCCTAGATACCGACAAACCCAGCACCCCCGAACGCGAACGCTTCATCGCACGCATGAATGCCGCTCGAGCGCCCAAACAACCGCATTGGTCGGATGATTATGAAGTGAAATGTGAGTCGCAGGGGGATTTCGAAGCGCAGATATATGATTTTGATCCGGAGAATCCGCATCCGGCGTGGGGGTGGGCTTTTAGGGAATTGGATGAGTGTCAACAGGGGCCTTATCCTGGTGGATTTGATCCTTATGAGGAGGGGTATAGAGTTGTGAGGAAGGACTATGTCGATCTACCAGACACAGTCAAGCAATGGGTCGAGAAGTATCCGAGTCCGAAACATGAGAACAGCTTCTGTGTGGTGGACGGGGTGGCCTTCTTTCCGCCGGGGTGGCTGCTGGAACGGCTGCCGCTTTTTATTGACCCGGAGAAGTGTGATGGTGAGCAGAAACACACTTGGACGAATGAACATTACTGACTTTCAATCTCGCAGGTGCTTTCACGAGTCTGGAGAAGTATGGAAAGGATATTGATGGCGAGAGAATATCTGGGAGTATTCTTGGGAGGAGCGAGGTTGGGAATGAATTGTATTTGACTGTGAGGGCGGAACTACACAGAAAGAAGACGGCGGGAAGGGATGAACTTTGATGGCCACGATTATCTGACCAAAATCGACGACAAAAGGCACATTCCCCGCCACCATTTGGCGAAGGTCAAAAAACTTCTTGACCTCCCCAAAAGGACTCCCGGCACGCGAAGACAGATCATGAACTACGGCGCTCGTCTCTGCAGCCCCTACAACGCTCGCGAACGAGCTCTCAGACATCACTCCCTGGGTCCTCGAGCTGATTGCCTTCCTTGGGCAAGCACATATTCCCGTCTGAAGAGTAGATGACAGCACAGGATAGTTTGGTCAATGTCATGGTTCATTCGACAGGTATGTCTTCGACGACACTGACATACGGTGCCACCGTCCATCGCCACACGCAATGAAGGCGAGCACCGTCCGCCTCCTGCTGTATTCACCTCTGCCTCTCCTCCGAATCATACCTCAACCATGGACCAACCAGCTCCTCCTGACGACAACCTTCCCTCCAACACCACACGAAGCACCACCAACCCACCCATCCATCTCCCCATCCAATCTGAGCAAACATGTACGGTCTCGTCAACCGATCCGGCGGCTTCCCCTGCGCTGGCCAATCATCCTACAACTGCGGCGGCGTTGTTGCGGCGCCGGGGAAGTTGTGTGGGAATTGTCAGGCGAGGTTTGCGGGTTTCTAGTAGATGAGTAGGGAGTAGGTGAGAGGCAGTGTTTTCGAATATGTTTTGTAATGGCGCAAGGTCGTGGTTAGTGGTGCGTAGGTAGTTGATACCTACATTAGCTGCCAATTGATCGTAGTCTTTAAAAGTCTATCCTTCCTTGCGGTGATCAGGAATGAAGTGAAGTCATGACAAGCGATCATTGCGTGCTACGGGGACGATCGAATGAGACTTAGGTGTCCACTGTATGACTCCTTTGCCTCGATTCCTGTCGCCTATCTTCACAACATTGAGTCTCCATGGAACAATGCTAGTACCGTTCGTCGTGATCGAAGCAAGCAAGCAGAATTGTTTGCTGAATCTCATCGTCGTGAATAGATGTCGAGATCGAGGTCAACAATTGTATATAGCATTGCCATTGTCTTGCCTATTGATCATCAGTGATTGAGGTAGTGGCCAGCTCTTGACAGCCCATGCTACACTCCCGAGACATCAACAACTACAACCAATTCAAACCGAGCCGATTTGACAACAGCCAAGCCAATCTAACCTTCATCGACGACGACGACGACTCCTCCAAGATGAACGAAAGAAGCATTCACGCGGCTCGGAAGCCATACGTTTACGATACCGAAGCATCAAAGCGCGGAGCAGTCTATGACGACTGCAAAGTCAGGTAAGAACATCGTCTATCCCCGCTCCAGGACAGCAGGTGAGCTGACGAAGATGATCAAGGGACGGGGAACCCCATGAGTGGCCTTTGTGGAAGGTGATCGCTCGGTGCTACGAGCGAGCTGTGAGAGGCGTTGAGTTGCGGGCGTGAACGACAAACGGGGAGCGACGAAGGCTGTAAGCAGTTTGTGGTCTGAGATACTTGGCGATGAATGTGGAGAAGTGGATAGGCTGGGGCCAAATCCAGTAAACGGAAGACAGCCACTATGCATGAGTTATGCACGAGCCAAGCATGCGGAGAGGAAAGGTCTTGGCGTGAGTGAGTGAATGAACCGAAGCTGATGCCTCAGGCACTACAATGGAGACTTCCACCATCCAACTCTGCGATTCGATTTTCTTGAAATTCAAGAGAAAAAAATCTGATCTTCAACACTTCTGACCCTACGTTTCACTGTGTGTCTCGCCGTCGCACGCATCGCCATCTCTTGACGTTCTGTTTCATCAGAAGTCCAGCCAATCGGCAAGCCCGCTTCGCACTGTGGGGCGCGACTGGCCAAGGCCTTTCAAAGCCAAAGCCAGTCAAGTCCCGCGGACGGCAACCTCCCCCTTCATCTCCTTCTCGCCAACCATGCTTCCCATGGACCAAGCACGAGCAGCCCACGAAGGTTCCACGCGAGGTATGACGGTCAAACCATGTGCTCCGTAAGTACTCTAGAAACATCTCACACACATTCTTCAGTCTTCCTGATCTTCTCTCGCACATGCCCTGAGGCTGGGCCTCCCAAATATGTCTTCTCTATTCTCGCTTTTCCTCTTTCTACTCACACTCTTCGCCCTGGAGGCTTCGGCAGGCAATGTACAGAAAGCCGCTCCCAAGAACATAGGATGGAATCGTCACTGGTTGGCTCCTCGTGACGGCGAGATCAAACTCCACATTGCCCTACGGCAAGCCGACGGCGGCGCGGCGGTTGAGAGGCAGCTTCTACTTGCATCGGATCCGGATAGCGCGGGATACAGACAGCATGTCTCCCCGGAAAAGGCTGCAGAATTGTCGATGCCGGCGGAGGGCAGTGTGCACAATGTTGAGCTCTGGTTGAAGGAACATGGATTGCTCAAGGACGCAACACTCTTCGGCGGAATCTTCGAAATCAATACGACCGTGAGGCAGGTGGAGAGGCTACTCAATACCACATACTTCATCTACACCGACGGGACCCAGGACATTATCCGGACAGAGTTGTATCATCTACCGGACACGGTTGCAGGATACATCGACTTCGTCACGCCAACGACTGCATTTCCCATGGCTGCCGGTGGCAAGAAGCCTGAGGTCACCGCAGCCGACACGGCCGTACCAGGATCCGAATTCATATTGCACGGCCGAGACACCTGCCAAGGGAACGACTTTGCAACACCAACATGTATCAAGCAAGCATATGGCATCAGCTTCGATGGTCTCAACTACACAGTGCAGCCGGACCGGACTACCTTCGCGGTCTATGCAACAGAGGGCGCTTCTTATGATCCAAATGACCTGCAGAACTTTCTCAACATATACAACGAACCCGCTGCGAAGGCCAAACCCTCATACCAGATTGTAGGAACTGGTGATCCAGCCAACGAAGGCGGCATCGCCCCGAAGTTCGAAATCGCTTTGAACACACAGACTCTGATGGGACTGGCATGGCCAGCGAAAGGCGTTCTATACGATCAGGGCGGCGTATTCGGGCCAAAGATAGGCCAGACCTATGACAACTTCGTCACCTTCTTGCAAGAGTTGATCAGCAACCAGACCGTACCCAGCGTCGTGTCTGTGTCTGAAAGCCAGCCGGAGAATCTTATGGATCCAGACTATGCCCGCCGGCTATGCAACATGATGGCGCAAGTCGGCGCTCGAGGAGTAACCATGCTCTTCTCTGCCGGAAACAATGGAGCGAATGGCAATCAACCCGATGGCCAGCACAAAGCAATCTTCGAGCCTAAGTTTCCCGCAAGTTGTCCTTGGATCACAGCTGTTGGCGGCACAACAGATCTGAGCGATGAGAAGGCAGCGACTCAATCGACCATCCCTATTGCCAATCGTGTCAGCTACACCGCTTCCGGAGGCGGCTTCTCGAATCTCTTTCCCAGACCAGACTATCAAAACCCTAAAGTGGACAACTACGTCTCGAAGTATATACCTCCGAACTATGCAAGCCTCTCCGGATTCACGAACGCTGGACGTGGCATACCAGATGTTAGCGCTTTTAGCACCAACTTCCCTACAATAGTCGGCACTGGGATTCCTCTTCCAATCGGAGGCACCAGTGCAGCAGCACCTACCTGGGCAGCCGTCATCACTCTTCTGAATGACTATGAAGCGTTTCATGGACGGCCAACTTTGGGATTCATTAATCCTTGGTTGTATAGTCTGCAGTCCGGATTGAAGGATATTGTGAAAGGAGGAAACAACGCTGGTGGATGCAATAGTCTGGCGGGATGTAATTTGCCGAATTTGGGCAAGACGTATGGGTATGATGTGAAGGAGGGATGGGATCCGGTGACGGGGTTGGGGAGTCCGGTGTTTGGGGAGTTGGTGAATGCGTTGGAGGAGAAGGCTGCTGGAACGCATCGAGGATACAGGATGTGATACTGATTACACGTACAGAAGAAGATTCCTTCATTGCCTGGAGGAGGAAATTCTCCTTCAGCTGCCCCTCTTGTCCTCGAATGGGAGTAGGGCGCAATGGGTCTCTACTAATCAGTATGCGGCGCCTGCTGACGTTCGCGTCTGTCAATAAGTAGTAGGAACCAATCGAACTCCCAACGAAGATGGCTCTCGGTCGAAACGCAGAGAGTCCTTCAAAGACGTCACCCCTGAGCTGTTCAAAAATTGCCGCTTTGGGGATGTTCCGTGAATCCTTCCATCACTACCAATCACCCTCACCATGTACCTTGCATAACGGCCATAAGCAGTCCAGCACCATGAAATACATGACCAGAAGTCATGTACACATCTCTGTTCAGGCAATGCTGCCAGATCAGTAGCCAGGTGTAATCACCAAGCCACAATTCGTCCTGTTGGTACCAGGAAAAGATTACGAATATGTCTTGTGCCGAGAGATATATAACACCTTTGATGCCTGACGACACTTGACAGTACCCGAGCAGACAAAGAACAGCATCACGAATTCTAGTTTTTTCTCCATCATGAAGCTCACAATCCCTTGCCTTACGGCCGGCCTCGCAACAACAGCCTCCGCAGCAGCAACCTCAGCACCAAGTCTCAATGCCCTCCTCAACAGCAGCGATCTCTCCCTCGCAACAAGCCTCTTCCGCATGAATGCCAACTATTCCGAATACCTCAACTCTCTGAACAACACGACCTACCTCATCCCCAGCGATGACGCTTTGAGGCCATACATCAACACGACAGCCTTTCAGGCTGCTTTGGGAAATCCTGATTCTGCGAGGGAGTTTGTGTCATACTTTATTATCAAAGGCCGAATTTCGTCTGAAGAGATTACGGAGGTTCCAAGTTTTCCGCATACGCTGCTGGGGAGTAACGTCACAGATGGACAAGTCCTCGAAGCCGTAAGGAATGGCGAGACGGCGCAGTTCTTCAGTGCGAGGAACTATGTGGCCAATGTTACTCAGGCCGTAAGAAGTCCTACCCTCCTCCCTCCCTCCCTTCATCTCCTCATCTAGATTCTGATTGGTAACTTATTAGGACATCTCCATCGGACCCTCCAACACCTCCTCCATCGCACACATCCTCTCCGCCTACGTGATCCCACCGCAAAACATCTCCGCCATGGCTTTCCAAGCCGACCTCACCTCCCTCATCGGCGCTTTATCTCTCAACGCTTCCCTCGCCCGGACCTTAGAGACGACACCCGACGTCACATTCTTCGCTCCCTCCAACGCTGCATTCCGGGCGATCGGCTCCCTCACATCCTCTTTAACCTCTGAACAACTCAGCAGGATCTTGGGATACCACGCCATCTCCTCCAGCCCCGTCCTCTACTCCTCCTCTCTATCCAACACAACCATCCCCTCCTCCACCGGGCAGAATCTGACAATCTCCCTCTCCCCCAACGGAACCGCCTACGTCAATGGTGCGAGGATTCTCGTGCCGGATATTTTGACGGAGAATGGGGTTATGCATGTTATTGATGAGGTGTTGAATCCGAATAATACCGCCGGATCTGCTGGGACGGAGTTTGAAGGTGCGAGTTCTTTGAGTGGAGGAGAGGTGCCGTTTACGAGGGGGGTGGCGAGGGCTAGTACGACTGTTGCTGCGCTTACGGGGACGACGGGGAGGGTGGAGGTTAGTGAGACGGGCAGTGCTGGGATGGGAGGAAGTGCGAGCTATACGGGTGCGGCGGCGGCGAGAATGACGGGGTTGGGGGTTGGTGGATTGGTGGGTGGGATGGTGGCTTTTGCCGCACTGTAGGAGTAGGGTGATTTGAACGAGCTTGGAGGAGATTTAGAACCGATAGATGAGATTTGAAATACATGCATTCTCGACCTAGCCTATGGGCGTGACTTGTGCCATTGATCTCCCTCTGCGGCTGTCTTGAATCAGTTGCTGTGCTGTCCCTAATCCTCGCTCCCTCTTGCATCTGTCTGAATCCTGCGTATTTGAACAGGGTTCAGAGCATCCGGTACATTTGGAAGTGCTCACCCTTCTGCTTCCAGTCATCTCTACTACCACCCTAGCGGCTGCAGAGTGCTTGAATTCGGTCGCTCTGCCAGCGCAGCCCGTCGAGTGTAGTCTCGATACTGATCCAACGAAGTCAGATCGGGAAGCTTGTAGCTATGTCCAGTCTTGTGAAGCAGAACCTCCAGTCCACGTACGTGGAGCTGAGCTTCCGCAAGTTCCTCGATCAGCTTCGCTCTGGAGCAGCACGACTTTCTGGATAGATTGGGGTAGTAGTCGAAGGTTTCGTCTTCGTCGAGAAGCCATGGGATCGTGCCATCGAGCATCATCATCTCTCGGTCTTCCATTTGCAACCCCCCTTTTGAGCCGAACTTGGCGATGCAAGAATAACGTGGCTCGCCCAAGACTAGGGTGATGTTGATATTGCGTAAATTCGTGTCTCCCACAGCTCGCCACCAGAGAGCAAGAGACTTATCTGCGAAATTGTCAAGCTCGAGGTGGAAGTTGTTGGTCGTATAGAACAAGCCTAGAGCCTCTCCTCGGATCTGGCGACTGACTCTGGTGATACTGGGCTGCACAGCACACTGCAGCGTGCATAGATGCCGACCTCGTCGTACGAAAGCTTGTTCCAATTGCTCTTCCTCGTCGTGCACCTTCTTAAAGCTCTCGTAGCATTCATCCCACGTCTTACACCAATCTGGCGGCTGATACATGCCGGTCGCATCATCGCGTCGAGCAGCGACTATGCGTAGCCAATCTGAAGTGGCCCTCTTGAAAATTGTGCCGTTGCCGCGGATCGCGCATCGAGTCCCTGCGATTGGGACGACAGTATTGACCACTCTGTCAGGGTCGAACATGTGAAACTTCTTGATGTATTTGGTTTGTTCTTGGACAGTCTCTGGCGGAGTGTATGCCGGGTCAAGCCTGCCTGCGGTCGTTGGCGCAATGACACCTTCGCCTTCTTCGTGATACAGCGACAGCTCCCAAATCCGATTGCGTATCTCTGGTGGTAATGTGAGGAGGGTCGGTGGTTCGGTCGTGTTGTCGCTTGTGTCTTCGGATTGAGATGGTTCAGGTTCTGGAGCTGCTGGCATTCCGAGCAGCATTGGTGTCGGATCCTTCGACGACGATGCTTCGATGTACCCGTGGCCCATCTGAAGCAGTGCGGAGGGTGGTGGGGGCAGCGTGGTCCATTGCAGCTGCTGTGAGTGATCAGATGTTGTTGTTTTGTAATGGAGGTTTTGCGTTCATCAAGCGAGAATTTCAAGGCGTTTGGTGTCAAACGCTTTGACCCTGCGGACGCGAATGAGTCAGCGGGCGCCGTTTGCATGTGAAACGACAGTAGTGATCGTCGGCATGTGATAACGGCTTGAATGCGAATCAATCGACCTTTTCAGAAGCTTGTCATCGTGATTATGCCTGTTCATCCCTCTTGCGCCAACCCCATATCGGTAGTCCCTCCTTCAACTCATCCGTCAAGGCCCAGAAATACTCCCCGACCTCCAAACTTCCATCCAACGTACTCGTGTCCGGCAGAATCCTCCAACAGGCCATCTCCACCATCAGATGATCCAAGCTCCTCACACAAGGCAATCCGTCACGGAGACGTTGGATTGCACTCCCGAAAGAATCTTGGCGTCGACATGTATGTCTGCGACTCGGGATCCTTCTCGCCTTCTCCTCATCTTGAATTTCGTCCCATTCTTCGTTCTTGTAAGTGACTGCGGATTTATTGCAGCGCAATGAATATTCTCTTGACCCTTCCTCGGATCGACCTCGGAACAGAACGGTCATATCGATAGCTTGGCGAAGAGCTGTATCTCCCACGCTTCGCCACCAGCCTGCGAGCGATCGGGTCGTCTGAAGTCGTCCTTCGCTGATGTCGCGCTGGAAGTCTTTCTGAAGAAGGTCCTGAGAATGGTCCCCAAAGAATTTGAAGCCGCCGCGACAGAAGTTTGGGATCTCGAAGTGATATCGATTGACCGCATACCCCAGCATCAGCGTGTCGTTCCGAATCTCTCGACAGACTTGCGCAAGTGGCTGGGTACGCAGACAATCGAGCGTACAGATATGAATACCTCGTTCCTCGAGCTTCCCTTTGAGGTATTCAATCTTTTCAAGCTTCGGTACAACTTTTGCTTCATACTCGGCATCTCTTTCGACAAGTCTTTCATCTTTCTCCCAGCCTTCATGGCGGTCCTGGTCTTCACGAAGACCAAGGTACTCCCGAAGAATTTGGGGACCTCTTACAATTCTTTCCTCATTCTCGGATAGTTTCATTGCAACGACAGGCACGTTAGCTTCATCGTAAGAGACCGGACATCTTTCGCCGGCGATCGGGACGACGAGTTGAACATTGCCGGATGACTGGCAATCAGGGACTGGTGCGATGATACCTTCGCCTTTCTCGTGATACAGAGCGTATGCCCAAATGCGATTGCGCAGCTCCGCTGGCAGACTTAGAATCTTCGGTGTTGCCTGCACGAGCCCGATCGGGTTTTGGATTGGTGCTGTCATCACGCTTGATGCGATAAAACCTGTCGATGGCAGGATTTAAAAAAGTTGTCAAATATAGATGTCCGTATTTCGGCCGTCAGAGGTATATGTTCGAAGTCTCCAATGTCCTCTGAAAGCAGCGGCGTTGAGGTAAGGATGTATGTCCAGGGAGAAAAAGTGCCCACAGGAGAGGGCACAGCCAAATTCATAATTTCGGCCAAGTGTCTTGAAGCTCGCTTGACTTTGCAGTCAACAACCAATACCATGCGATGCAGTGCAGTTTACCATGAGCGCCGATTGTACAAAAGAGCACCGAGAGCATGGATGCTCGTCAGTCCCGCGAAGCTTCCAGCGGCAGCGAGAGCAGCGCAGCCTGAGGCTCGCTCGAAGTTCTCTGAGAGCGAATCTGTGAGTGGTATCGCGACGAAGTGACCAGCATTTCTGACCTGCAAGACCGTCAGCAATATATGCGAAAGACTTGTGCAGAAAGCCTGCTTCGAATGAACGTCTCTTATCATTTCAATCATTATCTCATATCCACAAAGCTTCCCTCCCCCCTCCCGCCTCTACCCCCTGCTCCATCCACTCCCCCTCTTCCATTGTATATATACAAAAGCCCCACTCCCTCCAAGCTCTTTCCTACTTCCTCGGCACCGGCGTAGCCGCCTGATCAACCGAACTATAATACGCAATCACACTCGTCGCATACCTACTCAACGCCGCCGAATCCGTCGCAGCCGGTATACTCGGGTACGGCGCCGTATGCGTCGCATTCGCCGGCCCCGTACTCGTCAAATTCTCCGTAATCTTCCCCACCCCCGTCGCAATATCCAGCCCCTCAATCGTCCTCTGGAACAGCGCCAAAGCCGGACCAGGCTGGTAGTAGGGAACCTCATGACCACTTTCGTAGACACGGGTGAAGGAGAAGTTTCCGTACTCGCGCGTCTCGCCAGCTTCGACTTTACCGGCTCCCCAGACGAAGGGCTCGTATCCTGCGGCGCGGAATTCTTTGGAGTGGGTGTAGTTGACGGCGAGGGAGACGGCTTGGCCGCCGAACCAGTTGCAGATGTAGTCTGCATCACCGTAGGCAAGGGTGACGCGGACGCCAGAGGCGAGGATCTCCTCCAGGTCCTCCAGGAAGTTGGGGTATACGAAGTCGCCAGTGTCCTGGAATTGATAATATATGTCCGTGTTACTGTCGGTGTAGTTTAGGCTAACTCCAATAGCATTCTGGATGTGGGCCTGGTTGAGGTAGTCGATGAAGTACTCTTCCGGTGTCGGGTCGTCGTACGGGTGTCGGATGTCGTAGACACCGCGGTCGCCGTAGTTGTAGTACATGCCCTCAACGTTGTCTCTGCACATATCTTGAGCTTCTGAGCAGAGCGCTGCGATATCAGGTTGCTGAGATGCGAGGTTTGTGACCATTCCATTCTTGAATCCGCCTGGGTAGTCCTTTGCCGCAGCGATACAACTTTGGATCATGGCAAGACAGCCGCCGATCATGAAGTTTGCAAAATGGGCGTAATTGTAGACGGACTCGTTGTATGCCACAACGCCGTAGGTATTCTTCGTGGCGAACTCTGGGTAATGCTCGGCTTGAATCAACTCGCTGATGATGCCGTTGATTATGCCGAGCGAATTGAAGTTCATTGGGTATCCAGCCATGCTGCCGTTCTTCACCTTCTCGTTCTGCTTGTAGAAATAGTTGAAGAATGCCGGGCCATAGTGACCGCCATAGGACTCTGTCCAAAGGTTGAACTTCTTTGGGGCAGTCATGTCATTGCCCTTCAATGACCCAATGTTGGAGAGGAACCCCTGCAAGACTTCCCATGCAGCAGCAGCCGCAAGATCGGTCGTGTCAATCTCGCCCACGCCAAAGGGATCGAGAATCGGCCAGGTGCCTTCTGGTGGAGAGTACTGGGTAGAGTTGAGTAGGACACCCGTGTAGTTAGAATATGTGCCGTTTATCTCGCCCTGATTTGAGAAGCCAACTCCCACCGGCTGGCTCAGAAACAGCATGTTGGAAACATTGTTCCATGAGTACGGGTTGATGTAGCTCTCCAGATCTTCGTTAATCCTGCAAGGACCAAGCTCTTCGAAGAGCCCAATAAGCGAATCTGATCCAGGGCCGCCATTCAGCCAGAGTGTGAGATCATCATTCGCAGGATCGCGTCTGCTCTCGAAGAACCAGAAGAAGACGTGTACATTTGGTGCAATATCGACGTATCCAGAGTAGGAGTTTACGCCAGGCGTTGTTTCGCATACACCGTCATTGCCAGGCTCTTTGTATCGAATAGTGACGTTCGTAGGTGATTTGATGGTGGTGACGTTTGTGGGCTGTGCCGGGTAATACTGTCGCTTCAGCGGAAGCTTGCCTTTTGAGCTCCCATGAAAGTCACGGCGTCCCAAGGCAGCTGATGTGAGAGCCGGAAACGACAGTAAGAGCGCTGCTGCGCCCAGCAGCTGTTTGCTGAACATGATGTCCAAAGCTCACTATCGACTCATGAGCAACGAACTTCGAGTGATTGAAAGTGGCATTGAGGTCGTGCAAGCTTACCAGCCAAGATTCGTGTTTGTCGTAATGTCGTACGTCAGTCAACAAACCCTCTAGTCCTGCCAGAGCTCCCCTCTCTGCGTGCAACCCAGATAAAATCGTTGGAGACGCTAGAGGCTATCGCAGCAGCTGCAGGGAAGTACCACTGTTTATACGCGATCTCTTGCCAAGGCATCAACATCCCGCAAAGGAAGCTGCTTCTTTTCAGCGGGGTTCTTTCTGTACTCGTACAAGAGCCGATGCAACCCAATCTCTATCAAGTTACTCTTTGGTGTGGATATGCAACCTTCGGATACCACGACGTATCCGCTGATTGGACTGGGCCGGGTAAAACCAATGACGGGGTCGAAGGATCGCATCCGAAATTCAACATCTCGAAGCCGGGGGAGTCGACGACGATGGCGACGGCTTTGAACCCTCACAACATCCATCCCCAGAACATACATCAAAGATATCCCACCACCCGCCTCCTCCTCCCTCTCCCATCACCTCCCCACCCACCATCCCCAGCATCATGCGTGATCATGTATCGTACCTGTCGCGTGAAAGATAGCGCTGCAACTTTCTATCGAAGGAAGACGCGCTTGCTCTCGCGCGCGGGGATGGTGACGTGCTGATTGGCGATAAGGAAATCGAGCTGCCCCAATGGGCAGGTGATCGTGCCTGCCAAGGATCCCGCATTCACATCCGCAAGGAACCTGCTTGCTTGCTGGAGTGCAAGCTTTCTTAGTTCCACGGCTTGTGTCGGTCAAGAGTGGCCACTTTGCGCTTGAGCCGGGTGTGGTGTTCATTTCGTTGCGCAGTCGGTGTGGCCGACGAGCATTGTTTGGAAGGATTTCGGCTTCGATGCGAAGACCGGAATTCGCTTATTACTTATCTCTTCCAGAAGCCAATGATAAACAGAAACATGCAATCAGTTCCCCAGCCGCATATTAAGCAGTGGACATCATCCAGAATCACGTCTCGTCATCATGCGTTCGAGTGGCACGATTGCGACTGGCCGCTCATATTGCAGGTGTGGATTACGATCTAGAACTTGCTTGTCCAATCTCATGCAGCAAAACGTCCACATCTTTTGGCTGTTCTCTCCAAGCTCTTTCGATCACTTCTCTCTTGTCCTCGCTTCGCAGCACAAAGCGAGCCTTGAAAGGTATAGGCGCAGCGATGAAGCCATCGGTATAGGCCATTGGATCTGGTAGCTCTGGCGCTCCATGTTCGTTCGTCGCAGGGAGTACATTGAACGCCCAAAGTATTCGGCCAATGTTAATGAACAGCGAATTTGAGGCAACGGTTTGGCCAGGGCATCGTCGTCGACTCCAGCCAAAGATTGCAGGCGGCGGCAGCGCAGGATCCTCCAACCACCGATTAGGACGGAACTCCAGTGCATCCTGCCCGTAGACGTGCTCATCCAGGTTCATTGCCCACAGGTTCGGCATTATGATTGCACCCTTCGGAATACGGTAGCCCATATACTCATCGTCCTCAGTGACCGCGTGTGGAATGCCGCCTGGATTGACGATACGCCAGCGAAGGACTTCTGTGATCACAGCATCTACTGCGGGTAGACTGCCTTGATGCTCGAAAGTGGGATATGTGTTACCAAGCACACTATCCAACTCTTCCCTGGCGGTTTGCACGGCCTCGGGATAGAGGAGGCACGCCAACACGAAGCTTTGCAGTGCAGTCGTTGTGGTATCCGATCCTGCTTCATACAGAGTGCCCAAGATGTAGCTGAGCTCCTTTTCTGAGAGCTCTCTAGACACCTTCATGTCCGCAGCTTCCGCACTCCAGTTCCAGCTGCCCATGCTTTTCGCCTCTTTCGCAAGCTTCATGAAGAAGGTTGACTCAAATTGATGAATCTTATTTCCAATTCTCTTCCACGGCGCGAGCGCAGAAGGCAGGCAGTTGAGGGCTGGCAACGCATCAACAACCCAGGCACCAATGCGAGCAGCGTACAAGAAGTCGTCTATGACACGCTTCACATCGCCAAGCTCTGGTTCGTCGCCGCGAGGGATCCGCTTGCCGTAGTTGAGAGCAAAGATCAGGCTCGCGGAAAATCGGTGCAGGCGTCCCGTCCAAGCATCTTCTTCAACAGACAGAAGTTCGTGTATGAGCTGCGTGCTCTCGAGGTCTTGGATCGGCGTGTAAGATCTCGAGAGCTTCGGTGCGAGCAGAGTACGGATGATGTGGTTCTGTGTCCTGAACTGTTGACCGTACGGGATCAACACGAACCTGTAGCCGTGGCTCACCACCTCTCCGGCCATGACCAGTCGTGGTCTCGAGCTGTATATAGCGCCTCGCCTGTCGAGGAGATCGGCAGCTACCTCGTGGGTACTCAATATGACCAGCGTGCCTTTGCCGTACTGTACCGACATAACCGGACCATGTCGCTTCGCCCAGTCGCGGTACGTTCTCCATGCCCATTTGGCCGGGGCTTGGTGCAGATTTCCAATGATTGGGAGCTTCGGAGGTCCAGGCGGGAGCGGTCGCTGCTTTGATGTTCGCCATCTGCTGAGGGCCAGTGAAGATATCAGTACGCTCACCACAAATATCAGTAGGTAAGGAAAGGGGAAGAGAGGCATGATGGCGACAACTGAGCAGTACCTCAGTGTCTTGGAAGGGGCAGCCATTTGTACACATAGCACACTTGCTGATATTCATGCCGTTACTCAGACGTTACTCAGAGCCCTACATTGCGAGCATAGGGAGACAGCGTAGCTGCAGGGAGTTGGCATCTTGGGCCTGCCTGTCCATGCAATTTCCGTGTGCAAGGTTGAGGCGGCTCAGGTCATCAACCGTAACCCGGGCAGATGCAGTGAAAGCAATCATTTGCATGCTCATCGTGCACAGCATGTGGTAGCCAGAAACGTAGGACATGGTGGTTGTAGAAGCGGAGTGTGGAAAGATGCGAGGAACGCGAAGGCCAGCAAACAAGTGTAAGTCGACGATCAATCGAGGTCTTGGCGATACAAGCCTTAGGCATTCAGATCCTTCCCTCCTTGCTTCCACTCTTGAGACCGCTCCAACAGCACTTCAACCACATCGCGCTTCTCCCACATTCATCACCAGGACAGCAATGAACTCAGAGAAGCTCGATAATACGATCTGCGATTCCATGATGCCAGCACCTGACCCTAAGACGCTCACCGACACGCTGGAAGGTCCGTGGCATACTCCCGTGCTTCGATATGGACATAGCAGTGCTTCACGGCACCCTATTGCCTGTCCAGCCAGTGATTGAGCCATGAAATTCTTGAGCACAAGGCCACAGACTCATAGTCGAGCCGTTAGAGGTAAGTCCGGACTCACAGCGAGACTCTCGGCCTCCCGCTTCAGAAGATCGACCGAATGCTTCTGCTCTACGTCTTATAGCCCTACTTTGAAGAATACAACCTCAGACTCGAAGCCACACGACAAGATAGACGCACTATTCGCGTCCGAAACGCCTCTCAAGAGCACTTGCATTTTCTGGCCTTCCAGTACTTGATGACTACTCCGTTCTGTCAGCAACAACGGAACTCTCCATAATTCGGAAGCCGATACCTCACGACTTGTGGGAAAACCGCTCAATTATGAAGTCAGAGGAGCTCAAAATAGCTAGCTGCTCAGGTACCGCACAAAGCCGCGCCCAGGGCACTCTCCACCAGCATCGAAGGGCTCACCCAGTTCAGCTCGCCAGCATTTTCCGAATGCGGAATGGGACGCGCCCATCAGACCTCACCTCAACCACGCAGCATTCGCAATGAAATACCCAGCGATGAGAAGATGTAATTGCACGTTCTGCAGCCCTAGCGGAAACAATCCCTCTTTTGAAGAGACCTCCGTCAGAGTTCTGCGTCCTCAATGCACCGCCAAGCCATGGATGACTACCCAGAGGAATGGTCGGCGCTAGACTTCCTTTCTGCCTTGCAAAGAGAACGGCGCCGGCCAAGAAGGGCAGGCTGTCAACTTAACACTCAACGAAAGAGGAAGATAACCGCTGGAAGCCGCATGAAGACTGGCTGCATACCTTGCCTGTGAGTCAAATGCAACCGTTCACTTGACATTATTATGCACCAGCACGCTGATGATTCTCAGGCAAGCCGGAGTTCCATGCGATGCAACCCACCCTGAATGCGTAGACTATGCATCCTCTGATGATTGGGCACTGAATAGAGGCATCTCGGGTCAACTGCCGGGCACGTGGCGAGAGCGGTATGGATTTGTTCGCCCCCAGATCCTCTTCCTTCAAGGCTGATCCGGCTCTAGCCGTGGTTTCCACGTCTTCGTACAGTTTGCAACCGCTACAGAGCGAACAGGTCTCTTTCAATCACCTTTCTGGAACAACTTTGTTGTGTTCGCATGCGCGCACAATGAAGCTCTACGACTCGTGGCATCCGGGATTGGAGCGTTATATGAAGATGCGCTGCGAAAGCCCAGTGCTCTCAATGCGGACGACAAAGGCCTGACGTTCGCACTGCAGCAATCAAATCGATCCATCAGCCTGCTCACATCCGACTGTGAAGATGGCTGGCATGCAGCAGACGTTGCTCTGATATCATGTGTCCTGTTCACATACTTCGAGGCTATGGCCGGAAACACCGAGCAAGCCATTATCCACTGCCTCCAAGGCCAGACGTTGCTTTCAGCTCTCAAAGAGTCCAACGACTACGGAATGGCCCTCCTCAACCCTGATATCGCACGCCCAGTCATAGACGGTATACCACCCTCCAATCCCTCCGACCACAGATCTTGACCGCTAACATCCCTAGGCCTCGAAAGCCAAGCCCTCTGCATCCCCATCTCCCGCAAAACCAGCCCCTTCCCCCAACGCCTCGACATCTACCGCTCCATATCCCTCCCTCCCATCCCCGAAATCCACGACCTCGACCACGCAGCTTTCATCCTCCATTCCGCCTACTGCAGCCTCATCCACGCCGCCAACGCCTTCAAGTCAGGTCCCCGCGGAGTCGACATTTTCAATATGATGAATATGATGGCGGATCGGTACGACATGTTCATGCCTTGGTTGACGCTCTTTCAAAATTCTTTGAATGCGTATATCGCGGTACACAAGGAAGGCATGAGACCTGTCGATTGGACGAAAATTAATATCCTTTGGATTAATTATAGGGTTATGATGGTTTTTACCGAGATTGATATGACCGCCCCTGGGAGAGCGGCATGGGAACCTTTTAACAAAGAATTCGAAGATGTGGTGGAACTCTCCGTCGTCGTGCTCGGCTCACCTGCATACGGATCCGTGGACCAAAGTTCGGAGGATATGAGATTTCCGTTTCTGGCGCAGGGGTTGGATGTTGTGGCGCCGTTGTTTTATACGTTGTGTCGGTGTGCGGATCGGGAGTTGAGGAGGAGGGCGGGGCAGTTGCTTTTGGCGGAAATGGATCGGAGGGCTAGGAGGAGGGGGAGTGGGAATGGGAATGGGAGTAGGAAGGAGGAGGAAGGGAAGTATTGTGGGTTGAGTGTGGAGGAGTGGATGGAAGTTACGATGAAGTTGTCTATGGATGAGGCGACGGCTGTGTTTTTTGGGGGGTTTGGAGTTTTGTGTCCGGAGGAGGATGGGGATGCTACTGCAGGGAAGGGGGATTAGGAGGGAGCGATGGGAGGTGTTTGATGAGGGTGATAAAATATGTGGTCATGTTGTTACGAGATATATGATTACATGTATGTCGAAATGATTCGAGAACACCTACTATCATCTGGACTTTCTCTCCCCTTCAGTCTGTTAGTACACCCTCCTCCAGATGCCTACATGTAGTAAGCAGCCTAACGGAAGGCCGACAGGGCGGCGAATCGGTCGTCGGTTTGCTGGTACTATACAGAACAAGAATCGAAGTAGCAGAAAGCTAGCAGATATCCCCTCGACAGGTGAAGGAAATCAGATGCGTGACTCGTAGCAAACATCTGATACTATTCGTGCAGGTAACAGTATCATTTGACTCGGCTACACTCGGATAACCATAGGTAGTCTACGACATCGTCTTATGATGGGATTCGATTGCGTGAGAGTATGTAGGTAAGAGATGCTGGAACAGCGTAATTCGGTTAGATATTTTGAACAGTATTGATGTACTTATCTAGACTCGAAGGATAGAAAAAGGTAAACCGGATGTACAACACCTACTATTAGGTATGAGCCTCTCAAGACCTCGTCTTCGCTCCCTAGGTTTTCCTCGTCTTCCTCCTCCTTTTCTTTGTCATCCGCTACTTCACCCTTTCAAGTAGCTGTAGACATCCACCGTCCCTCGAGACCGTACTAAACACACCTCGCTACCACCTTATCTCGCTGCTGTCTTTGCCACAACGGTTTCTTAGACACTCCTCCAGCTCCCCGCTAAAAGCGAATCGACTGACGGAGGGCGGCGGTAATGCGGAGTAAAGTGTGTGCGCATGAAGATGTGGAAGAGAGGAAAAGAAGTCGAAGACAGAGACAAGATACATCTTCGACATCTGAAATAGTCAGCTGCGAGGTCGAATAATCATGGGTTTGAGTCCAGCATTCACTGGATCAGGGTGTATATGCAGCCATGTGCTTTGGGAGTAGACATTTGATTTCCATTCATGGGGTTGATGCGGTGTTTTGCAGGTGATGACAGCTCAATCACAGGCGTAGAGCAGCAAGTGCTCTCACCTCAAGAGGTGGAGCTGTACGACGTAGAGCCGCTAAGTGCGACATGGTCTTGAGATGTACACACGAGAGATCTTCATCCAGCTCAGTGTATTTTCTCCAACTCTCACTCCTTCCCCTCCTCCAAAGCCGGCCTCTTAAAAATCCACAACCCCGTCATCAACGTAACAGGCACAACCGCCCAACAACAAGCCGCCTGAAAAATCAACCCCGGAAACAAACTTCCCACCGGCTGCCCCGCCCAAGGCTTCTTCAACAACATCTGATCTTCCACAATAATGAAAATACCACTCAACAACTGTCCTCCACTCCAACACAACGAGCTCGAAACCTCCGGACTAACAGGATGCGTCCACTGCGCCTGGAACTCCAACGTCCCAGGCGTGATTGAGAAACTTGTCGCTCCAATAAGCGAGAAAATAATGTATACCGCAGCGACGGAGCGGGTTTGTGGGACGAAGATGAGTCCCGTGTAGCATGCAGCTACCATAGGTACAACGATCTTTACGATCGTCAAGTGTTTTCCCGTACGATCCAGCAAAGGAGATACGAACGCGGCGGTGACCAGTCCGACTCCAATCATGAGGGCGCCTGCAATACCGGCATCTTGTTCGCCGAAACCGTAGGGTTGGATGATTTGGTTGACGAGGACGGAGGATGCTTGGAAAGCGGCGAGGAAGACGGAGAAAGATGTGAACATGAGGTAGAAGGGCTTGTTGCGAGAGAGTTGGCGGAGACCACTCCAAACTTCGAGTTTTGGGGCAGCGGCGATAGCGGATGGTGGTGTTGGTGGTCCCTTGGAGATGAAGATGGCTGGGATGAGGCCGACTGTGGATATGATGCTGGTTACCAAGACAACCTTATTGGTAACTAGAGTCGAGTCAGTATTCTACACTGTGGAACTCCTGAGATGGCGTTGAACTCACTCTCAGTAGCAGTTCCATGCTGAAACATATAAGGTCCGGCGATAGAGCCGATTGCTGCTCCGAACGGGTTTGATAGTGAAGATATGGCCGTGGCACTGGTCCTTCCTTTTTCGTTGAACCACATCTTGCTGAATCTTGTACTAGCGGATAAGACGAACGGCTGTGCAATTCCGATGATGATCTGCCCAACCATGACACCTGCGAAACTGCCAGATCGGGCTCCAGCGTATCGCACCCAGTTACCGAGTAATGTCAAAGCACTCGCGATATAGATGGCAACGCGGGGACCTCTGCTGTGTAGCGTCCAGATAACCAAGGGACATACAGGGACGTATGCGAATGACGATGCCGTACCGAGCCAGTTGACAGTGTTCATGCTGACTCCAAAGCGGTCCGAGATTGAAGTAGAGATCGAAGGAAATGTATTGCCACCCCATGCGATAATGAAGATGACCAGCGAGAATTGCGTGAGAGCGATCCAGCGGCGTTTGTAGACTTTGTACTCGATCGGTGGGGCTTGGTGGCCTGTCACGAAGGCCTGTCTTTCGATATCTGAACCAAAGGCCGACTGTTGTGATGCAGTTGATCCGTTACTGCTCTGTGGTGAGAGAGTCTGCATGGTGCTTCGGTCGGACTGATGGGTTCGCTCGATTGTCAGGAACTGATCATAGGGAATGTTCTGGGTGGTATTCGTTCCTAGACTCGTCTGAGACTGGACATGGTCGCTCGATCTCATGTGCTCCATTTCATGGTGGTCATGGCTTCGTTCGCCGCCAGAGAGAGTCTGATAGGTGGTCATAGTGTATCGTTCTCAAAGTCGGAAGATGGCTGCTGTCACTCAAGGTCAACTTGGGCCATTCAGTCTTTATTGCATCGTCTTCACGTTGGTAACATGCTTTGAGCTGAACGACATTGCCGCATGTGTTGGCTTGACCGTTAGCTCAGCCATGCTCCTGTGCGTTCGTGCGAAGCAGTGACGGTGTCGATGCCTGCCATAGCATGGATTGCAGTGGCATGCGACATACGGCATACGCTGCGGAAGAATAGCGGCGTGACTAGAGCGACACAAGCCATGATGATCGAGTAGGGTTCTCTATTTCAAGATTCAAGGGTTGGGATCTTGCGATTGCAGAACTGCACCTGCAAGCAACGTCGTGTACAGTGTTGATCTTGAAGGCCAATGCATGGAGGGTTCGGGAGCTTCCGCGTGGTCGAAGGATTCGCCACCGTAGGGCCACGGGAAGCCTCTCCCACAGAGGTGTACATGAGCCTACTTCCACCAGAGATGAAGACCAAGCCCTCATCTCTACGGCCAAGTCGGCCCTGAGCATCCTGCTGTTGGATTGGAGATGCGTTGCTCCTAACAGCATGGTCCATTTGGACTATATCATGCAAATACAGGATCACCGTGGAGAATTTCTTGTGCCGGAAACCATCCCAGCGTCCGGAACTGCCAGAATAGACCAAGGGCGCTGCAAGATGGCGGAATTCAGAAGGCTGCCCAGCGCAACAGACGATGTCAAAGCATCCGTGAAGGATCAGAGCAGCTGTCGCGACTGTGGAAGAGGCAGCGGTGACGGTTTCAAGCTGGATTGGCGCCTTTGACTTCGTACGAGGAACGCGGTGGCCGCACCATAGCGTAAGAAATTGGTGCTATGCCATGGTCTGACACCGCGATCCGAGTCCTGAGGAGAGATATGGTTTGCACAAGAGATGACGATGGAGATGGCGCTAGGAGTGCCTGCCATGATGCTCAATCTCTCTGTCCTCCGCCCAGCCTTGGCAAAAGCGGGAACGGCCGGACAGCCTGATTGTGTCAGGCATCAGCGATCAAGACACATTCGGCGACTGATGTTGACAACTTCACTTCCTCACCAACAACCCAATGACTGCCAGCAGGTTCATTTGAGAGATCAGCAACTGCATTTTGGAACCTGCGTGAAGTTCGCCATCGCTTGCAACTTCTGCCGCGCGTCCCACTCACATGCTTGCCAGCAACTGCGAGGTGGAAGTCTAATCGAGAAGCTGCCGCCGCCATCTCGCTACCATGACAACATCACCCCAGCGCCGCCGACCTCTCTGAACGAAAGTCTCTCTGCCGCGCACAGCTTTATTCAATACGACTGCACCAACTCGGCGAAGCCGTCATCCTCGTACCAAACCAAAGCCACCATGGCCGCACATGCGAGATTGGCCACCTTGCCACTGGAGCTCTTTGAGCATATTGCACAGTGCCTACCGCGGCAGGATCTATCCGCCTTGCGGCTGACCTCACGCGAGTGTGCCGCCAAAGTTCTGAAGACTTATACCACAGCCTGGTTCTCGGATCTTCACGTGTGGCCCAATTATGAAGTCGCTTTGAGGAACGCAATCGCGAAGGCAAAACATCCCGTGTTTGGAAGGTGTATAGATACTGTGTCGATCTGGGTTGATGAGCTCCAGGACACGTGCGAAGATTGCGAAGATTTGTTCTATGATCAGGAGGACATGAGAGATGATGGCACCGACCTGCGACTCCTGACCAGACTGTTCCGAAAGGTGAAGGAGCAAACGAAGCTGAAAGAGATTCGAATAATGTGCACTTCACGCCTCGATGAGCACGTCGAAGACAAGTGGCATGAGTATAGCGGCAATGATTGCTTATGTGACCCTAACATCAATGACCCAAGATCATTCCTGCTGGTACTGGAAGCTCTATCAAAGACCGACATTCGGATGGCAACGATCAATATGGGCACACCGTCGTGGAGCTTACCACTTCACAAGATTGTCGACGCACCCAACTGGCCTGAAATTTTCTCACGTGCTTTGCAAGCCATCACTTCTTTTAGCTTGGACATCTGGGTCGACGATCGGAGCTCATCTGCTGCCCGGAAGTTCATGGATTGTGTCGCTTCGTTACCAAGCTTGGCTCGACTGGCCATCAGAGCACGAGACCAGAAGTATTATTACATATCTTTTGACAATGCCGACATGCCGGACGAGCTGGCTATCAGTAAAGCTCTGTTGGAGAACAACTTTCTCACTCTTCGGAAGCTGGCACTCGATGGCGTGACTATGAGACCCTCAGACATGATCGACTTCACCAGAAGGCAGACAACGCTAGAGGAGCTGCATCTGCAGGACTGTTACTTTCCTGGAGCGAGGCATCTTGATCTCCATTGTCACTCGCTGTTAAATGTTCAGAATACGTTGAATACTTTGAACGCGGTGCGAACTGTTCTGGTGGAAAGCAGAGACTGCTGGAACAGCTTGCGTTTGAAGGGAAATGCTTTGTGCATACACAACGCAACGGACACATACGACTCTTTTCGCTAGAGCCTGACTGTCCAGCAACACCACATTGTCGTTGGACAGTACTGTGCAATCGTCCGTTGCTCTGAAAACCACTGCCAAATCGTTCGAACTGGCCTCTGCTTCCCGGAACTCGCCTCTTCAAAGCGTCGAAAACCATCTAAGTCTCCTTCGGCGGATCCTCAAACCCAGGATATTCGCCATAGTCGTCGTACTGGTAAGAACCATAGTTGCCATACTATCTTCCTTAGGATTTCCTCCATCGACATTGTCGAAAAGAAGCTCACCGTTCCATAGTCCCCTGCACACAAAGTTAGCACCTCCTGGTCGTTCTATCGGGCTGGACGACAGATCACTCACAATATCCGCCTTCTTCGAATGGAGTCTTGCTAGGGTCTGCTGCTTGCGCGACTGCTGCTGCATATCGTTCTTTTTGGACCGCTGTGGGGACTGGAGAGGCTGTGGTGAGGATGAACGCGGCCGACACTGCTGCAACAATGGAGAACTTCATTTTGACAAATTTCGAAGGTGCTGCTTCCCAATCCACGGGGCTCTGTATGCCAATGTCCAGGAACCTTCTTGACACCTTATATCTGGTTGAAGTTCATCTGGTATCCCGCACAACGAGAAAGTAAACATTCAAAAGTCGTGAGTACTTCACACATACACTATTTTGGGAGCCTCGGCGACCTCACGCGGGCCCTTCGAGACTCTCGCAGCAGTGCCAAGGTAGGCTCATTTTGTTCTGTAACCATGAGCAAACTGCTCCCTCTCTGATATCTGGCTGGAGCCTCAGCAATGTCGATCGATGTGTGCATCGCATGTTGCACCATACCTACGGGGCAGTAGGCTCAGCCACTCGACCTTGTCTTCACGCCGTGCAAGATCGCACAAAAAGCCGCAAGACAGCCACAGATGTGACCTTGTACGACAGTCCACGCAAGCTCGCGAAACAGCCAGCGTAGGTTCGTGATCAGAACAAACTGTACACAAGGCTCATCTGACCAGATGTAAGTCGCTCAACAACAGCCTTGTGAAATCTCGATCACGCCGTGGCAAGGTACAGAATCACGGAGTACAGCGCAAGGTGAGTGATTGAAGGTGGCGAAGCTCTGCCATACCATCGTACAGCATGGTCGTCGCACTGGAGCCGTTTCTCTCGCTTCTGATACTGTGCTACATGCCATAGGCTCGAGAATCTCGATACAAAGCCTAGCACCTGGTTTCATGAGTTTCCTGAAGCAGATTGTGCGAGCAGCTTTCTCTCTCCCTTTGTTCTTCGTTGCTTGACCGAAATTGGCAACGCTTGGCCTTGATATCTCCCAGCAACAGCTCACTTTGCCAAGCTCATTGAAATCTTCAGCTGAATCTCCAGCAATGTCCAGTAATATCCGAAGCATGCGTGTCCCTCGAACTTCCGGGGCCACGAGAGAGAACGAAGACACCAGCTCAAATCTCAAGCGCCGCAAAAGGCCTTGCTGCGATTACCTGATGAAGGCGTTTGTGTTTACCCCAATGTGCTCTTGGAGTTGAGTCCAACCCTCACGCCACCCCATCCCCTCACGCCAACGCCCTCTCAATCTCCTCCCTCGTATATCCCAAGACATACAAAACATCCACCAAGCTCCCACTATTCAACCTCGTCGGCGCCGCAACCTGCACTTTCGGCTTCGCATTGAACGCGATCCCGAGTCCTGCCACTTCCATCATAGGTAAATCATTACTCCCATCCCCCACAGCCACGCAATTCACAGGTGAAATGCCATTTTCTTCCGCGAGTTGAAGTAATAGCTCGCGCTTCTTCTGTCCGTCGATGATCGGCGCACCGGGAACCAACTCCCCGGTAAGTTGCCCAAGATTCGGGTCCGAAACAAGATAATTAGCAAACGCATAATCCAACCCCAACGTCTCCCTCACCCACTCCGCCAACGGCGTAAACCCCCCACTCAGCACAGCAGTTTTCCACCCTCCCCCCCTCAAAACTCTCACCAACTCCTTCCCTCCTTGCGTAAACGTTATTATCCCTTCCTCCCTCATCCTCCGCCAGATATCAGTCGGAACTCCCTTGAGTAACGCCACACGCGCCCTGAGACTCGCCGAGAAATCTGTGTAGGGTTCTTCGCCGCGCATGGCGGCTTCGGTTATTGCTGAGACTTGCGGGTAGAGGTTTATGGTGCGGGCGAGTTCGTCTATGACTTCTTGTTGGATGAGGGTGGAGTCCATGTCGAAGACGGCTAGGCCGGGGATGCGGTGGGCGACGTAGAGGGAGCCGGGTTGGAGGATCACCTCGATGCCGTTCTGCTGCTCCAGAGATTGGATGGTGTCATTGTTATCTGTGAAAGTCTTGCATTCTCGGAGGGTTGGGGATGTTGTTGATGGGAGGCGGAGTTCTGCGACACGACCAGAGGACTCCGCTCCAGAGCCAGACGGAGTAGAAGTGGCGGTCGATAGGGCCGGTGTTGAGTCCAGAAACCGGATCCTCGGAATAGCGGGACCATCAATGTCGCTGAAGTGCGTCTGCAGAGCTGCAGTCAGGCTGTCGAGGAGCTTTTGCCAATGGGATGAGTCGAGTGCTGTCTTCGCGAAGACTAGAGCGACCAGCTCTGAAGATGTAGGATTGCTCATCTTGCCGAGCTGTATTGAGGCCTTAGTAGTCGACTGATCTTTCTTTGGTATGGTCAATGGTGCTTTTTTGGACGATCTGATGGTCTCCAAAGTGATTCGGACAACGAGACTCAACTTTTTAGTTCGAGGCTTGAGAGATTACGTAATGCTGTTCAGGCCTGAGGCAAGAGGGTGTTGAGCATATCTTGACTGGCATTTGCGACTCGTCACTATATCTATTTGCCTCGCACTGAAAGGATATACCTCTCCAATCCTCTGTCAGTAGCAGAGGCATCGATGAGACACGGATGTAGTTGGGTGTTCCTTGACATACATGGAAGGAAGGAACTCGTGAGCACTGGATTGTCTGAGCATATATATTGCAATTCACAGAGTCGCGCGGCACGGGCTGACCGGTGAACAGAAGTTTGCTGCTAATCACGGGCCTAGTCGGGTTGCGTCGGTCCATAAGGCGGTTTCTCGAGGCCCGAGTATGCTTGAAGCCGGTTTGTAAGGCCGAAAGTACGCAGTTGGCTTGTCAGCATGCATGTGATAGTCAGCGCTGCGTTTTGCTTCCCATGTGGGACCGACCGATTTCCACGCAATAATCGTGGTACGTTCTGTCCCTTCATGCATTGTCCTGTCTCAACAGTCAAGTAAATCTCTCTTCGCTTCTTCCACCTCAAGCGTCTCCAACACCTTCCCAACACCACTTCTCGCCAAACCCAGTTGCGTATTCGCCTTCACCCTACTATAGAATACAGGACAGTCACGACTATCACACCTCACCTCATCATCAAACGCCAGATCCGCACAGCTCTTACACACGTCCTCCATATCTCTTGCCTTCATTTCCGCTTTCTGCATCTTCCGTCGCAAGGCAAGAAGAGTCGCCGGCGTCTTTTCATATCTGCAGACTTGACAGAGTGGAAGCTCGGTCTCATCTGCGTTCGGCTGGACAGGAGCCAGTTTTGTTCGGCAGACCAGACACAATGAGCTGCCCATGTAGCTCTCCATCGTCTTCCTTGCCTTGCTTGCGATATCGCCGTCGCGTGGACCACCAAGCATGCGAATGCGCTGTACTTTCGGCATTTCGTCATACCATTGCCTCACATTCGCTCCCATCAGATTGAATATGCGCTCCAGAGGAGGTATGAGGTTCTTACTGATGTAGTACTCGGCGTCTAGCTCGGCGTTCTCGTCATTGATTAGTCGCTCCGGCTCAACGCATCTTTCCCAAAGTTTGGCTCCTGGAGCGCCGGCAATAACGACGTATGGGACACGCTCGCCGTACTGCGGTTCTGCACGAGGGTCTTTGAGCATGCGTCTTGTGGCGATGAGTGCACCCGGAGGTGGTGGACCTTTGTCTGCGTATGTCCCTAGCTTGACTTCTTTCGCAAAGCAGAAGTCCTGTACGCTAATACGGCCTGCCATGATCTTTGCGCACTGTGCTTGAAAATACTGTTTGATTTGACTCAGATCAGAGGTACGGAAGAGCAGCTTGAGAGCTTTCTCCTCGATCTTTTGCTCAGCAGGAGTACCATCTCTGCGGACTGTCTCGATACCCTTCGCATCGAACTCGGGTTCGGTCTGCTTCGGACTTTCGTATTTGAATCCAACGTATCGCTTCTTCGCGAGTAGAACACAAGGATGATAGACCTTCTCAAATTTGAGCTTGACAGGTCGCGGATTCATATCGGTCACTGCCTTCGCAATCTCGTCGCCGATCTTGAATGCATCGTCCTTTGTACGGCCCTTAAGGTAGACGAATAGACTGTCTGTGTCGCCGTAAACAACTTCAGCGCCCCATCTCTCAACGGAGTGAATCATGGCGATGGCTTTCTCCAAGGTCTCTCTCCCTGTCTGGACGATACTGTCCGCGATCTCCGAGCACGGCATGCGGCCAGAAAAGGAAGCTGAAGTGTAACCATAGGTGACATTGGCGATCAGCTTGAGCGCGAGCTGTCTGTTGTTGAGCAATTGTTGAAGAGTCTTAACATCCTTGTCAACCTTCATGCCACTTTTAACCATGACACGGGTCTCAAGAATCTCCCCCAACATCTTGGCAAGCAAGCTCTTGCGCATCTCGGGCTTGACATACATCATGCCATTGGGTGCAATATTGACTTTGTCCTTAACGAGCTCCAGCAGGCCAGGAGTGCGTTGAAAGTCAGCGAAGCCAAGCTTATTCGTTCCTCGCCAATTGACTATTCGCCCAAGACACGTAGAGTAGCAATAGTTGTATGCAATCATCACGCTTGGGTACAGGCTCTGAAAGTCTAGCACCAGAAGCGGGCTATTGTAGAATGCAGACTGAGGCTCCATGACTAAAGGCAGGCACTCCAAGGCGTTCTGCGCTCCGACCTGCTTTCTGCTAGGAGAAACTAGCACGAAAGATTCAGGCTTCGCGATTCGGAACATCAGCGATTCGACCTTGAATTGAGACCCACGGCTGAACACAGAAAAGAAGTCAACACCGAGCAATCGAGCTTGCTCAGAGGTTCTTGGAATCAGCTCGTTGGCGTCTAGAATCTCGTGGTCAAGGTGAGTGCGGGTGATGAAGTAGTCGAGGACCTTCGCCAGGTCGCGTGGCTTCGAGCTCTGATACCACTTTGTCAAGGTCGCGAATGAGTAATGCGGTATGCGACGGTGTAGCAGATGGAAGACTACGTTCTCCATTGTGTACTGGAGCAGGTTCAGCTCTGACCGCATGGCTCGCCAGATGTTGATCGTATGTCGTCCGGTAATTCGGACTGTCGAGGTATGTGTAAAGCCCCATCGGTCAGCATCCTTGCCGAAACGTCCATGTGATTGAGACTTCATTCTGGAGAACTCGTCGGGCAGATTGAACTCGTAGTGTAGACGAGCACGCTCAATCAAGTAGCCCCAGCTGTTGTTGTGTACTTCATAGCCAGTCAGGATGTCAGGATCATACTCTCGAACAATGTCAACCAGCTTGTTGATCAAATCCAGCTCGTTGTCCTCGTGCTCGACCTCAGTATCATAGCCAAGAGTTCGACGAACTCGTTCAACAATGTCCTCGTCATCTTTCGCCAGAAGCAGCACCCCAAGCTTGGTCTTCTCGTCCATTTGCTCGTCGGAGATACACCACACGATCATGTTGACCTCATCTCGTTCAGGGTCTGGTGCTAGATCTCCACGGCTGTTGGCATGCACTTCGAGAGCCATCGTACTCATGTAATCAGTCTCGTGCTGAACGCTAGTGCTTGCTTTCTTCCGAGAGTACTTGAATCCATGTCTGGTCTTTTGCGTTGGGCCTTCGATCTGCGAGAGCTCTGGTGCGGGACGGTTCTTGCGCTTGATCTGAGAGCCAGCTGGTGGACCATCAACTTCAAGCTGGTCAAGATCATCAGCTTCAGCTGGTTTCTCGTCATCTAGCCATCGCTGAACCTCTTCGTAAGTCGGCGGGGTTTGCATGATCTCCCAGCTTCTCGCTGTACATTGCCGTCTTCGCCGCTGCTCTGCTAGCTCTGTGGCACCCTTTCCAACGTCCTGAGCCTTGATCGGTGCTACAGCACCATCTCTGTCAAAGGCAGGTAGGTATGGTAGGGATGTGCTTTCAAGTCGGAACTCTTGCCCAGCATACTCTCTTGCTCTTTCCGGGACATCTTTCTCGTTGCTGTAGTACGCGTCTTGATAGATGACAGACGGAGCGGTCGATGATTCTACTTCTTCAAGAGAGGGAGGAAGTAGGCCAAACATGAAAACATCACAATCAGCTGGCAGCTCGAACGAGCTGACGTAGGACTTGACTGCATCTTCAGGTAACTTTAGATGAGCTGAGTCCAAATTGGTATCACCAGAGCCGGGGAGAGACGAGCGGTCAGGAGACATAAGAGTATTCTTCTGGCTCACTTGGGAGCTCCGCTGGGCAAGATGGCTCAGATCATCTCGCTGGCTGAGACGTAGAGATGTCTCGGAATCATGAGGGTTCTTCACAGACGGAAAAGCAATCTTACTGCCTTGACTCGGCTGTGAAGAGCGTTGTGAGGAGGGTGGCTGGCGCGATGGCGGGTTTACGCCTGTAGCCTCGTGAGCCTGAGCGGCAGTCGGGACTTCGAACCCATCACCACCCGATTTGGTGAGATCGCCATTCCCAAGCTTTGCCGTCTTGATGTCCTTGACGCGGAATTGGCGGTATTGACGAGTCGGCGATGCGACATCAGCGTCAAGGCGTACCTTCTTGGATGGATTCTGGGTACTGTCCGGCGCACCACGCTTCAGCACTCCTTTCTTGACGCGATCCAATGTGCTGTGGGGAACATCGACATTATCAAGCCTTTCGACTTCTGCCTCAATGCTCGCTGCATCGCCATCCAGTTTCGCCTCACCCATATCGCCGTTGATTCCTGCATCTTCAAGCTTCTTTTTCTGTGTCAAAGCGATGTCCTTGGCAACTTCCTCGTCACTGCCATATTCCTCGTCATCGTCACGCATTTGGGCAATGCTGCTCTCGTCCACTAAAGGCTGCTGCGTATCTACGGCAGGATGAAAACCAGATTCACGGGCAACATAGTCCTCGTTGCGCTGACCAGAAGCTTCCTCAGACTGGGGCGCCTTCTTCTGCTGGAGAGTAGCATGAAACAGATCCCGCACACTGTCCAGCACCGTCTGTACGTCGTCATTGCTTGAGGCTTGGCTGCTAAAGCTTTCAAATGAGATATCGCTGCCTCTTCTCGACTTCCTCTCTTGATCTGCAAGCTGGTTGACGGCTTCCCGGAACTCATCTTCATGAATCCATCCACCTTTGCTGTCATTGCGCGGGTCTGCAGACATGCTCACGAGGACCTCAGCGGGAAAAGGCGATGAGGATGGATCAGTCAATCCCATTCGCAACTTTCGTCTGCGTGTCTCATCTTTCCATAGACCGGCCATAGAGTGGACCAGCTTCTCTTCGGGTGGGAGGTTCTCAAGCGAAGAGAGTCTCTCGATGAAAGAATGATGCAATGGTCGAGCTTGAATGGAGTCCCTGTTCAGGATGTCCTCGACTCGGATGTCCACTTCCAGCTGGCAGTGACTCTGTCGTGGAAAACGATCTTCATCCAGAATCTTGTCCGAGCCCACAGAACGGTCATGCCATAGATGCGCCGGATCGTCCAGCTCTTCCCATTCTGGCAGTGGCGATCGGAAGTGAGGTTTGTCCGTCTCTATGTAGGCACAACCGTACAAGTTGAAATCGCACATCCATTGCAGCAAGTATTGCAAATGGGCTTCGTACGGCTGAAAGACCTGTCTGAGGATAGCACCCTGTTGCAGCAAGTCTGCGAACCTAGTCATGTGGGCCGGATTGAGGAGATAGATCTTAAGATAGTACTTGTACCCAACATTATATCCGAAGAAGGGAACACCTTTCACCAGGCTGATGTGCGCGACAAAGGTGGCTTTGCGTGGATCCTCATACGGATTTCGACGGTAAGAGAGAGCTAGAGCATGATCTATGGAGTGCCGGAAGGTCGAAATGTAGTTCTGTACATGGCTCTTCTCGATGGACTCTTGGTATGGCACGTAGAGGTACGGAAATGCTCCATGTATGTGCATGCAGACTTTCTGGCCTGTTTCGGTGGCGCCCCATACTCTGATGACTGGGAACTGGGGCAATTTGCCAGCCTGAGTGGATGATGTAGCATGTTGCCCAAATATTGGTGGGTCCAGAGAAGTCGGCGCATATTGGGCAGTGTCAACGCAGTTTAGTCGTACGCGAAAGATGTCGCTTTTGCTAGCCATTGTCCTGGAAGTCCGATCGTCGTGTCATCGTCTCGGTGGCGTTGTGTTGATCATGGAGGGCCCGGGAAAGCGGGTTGTGGGAAGCGGACGATGCGGAATGTGATTTCTCCAGACGAGACGAGATGAGGTCCAAGGCAATCTCCAGTCCAGTGGCGCGGCAATGGAGGCTGGGATGAAATGTGACGGGTTGTTGGTGATGTTGTTTACGAGAACCTGGTAAGACGCGAAGCGCGTTCGAGAAGGCCGAGCTAAGCTTTGCGGCGCGGTCCGAGCTCCGGCTTGAAGCCTCAGGCCACTGAAATATGGTAAGCCACATCCGAAACAATTGCATGAATATTCATGCAAGCCAGAACACTAACCACACGACACAATATCACATTTCGCATGTGACAGACCTGCCCGTTCGTCCCCTTTGGCGAGCATCTGGTGAATCGAAAGGCCGGTCTTTGGAGACGCACCTAAGCGCCGACAATCAAGCCGAGTCGGTATACTCTGAGGCAAAGGTTTTGGTCAAGTAGCAAAACCATCTTCTCTCGATCTTCGTTGGAGAGACGCAGCATCTTCTCCCAATGAAGGCGGAATGATACAGGAATAGGAAGCTCTCTAATCGCTCATCTATGCCATCCATGATATACTACCCTCAAACTTCACCGTTCCACTTCCATACTCATATTGACTCTTGGGTCCGTTTCAGTCACGATTTACGCTACCCTGCTTGCCTGCTAGTGCATCTGCGGAGGAATATGCGGAGGCATCACACATGACGACTTCCTGTGCACGACTTCATTACACCACCAGCCTTCTCGCATCAGTCTCGCAAGCCTGCCAATGTCGCCAAGAGGGTACATTCGAGCACCTCACACAGCGTAGATCAGGCACCATCAGATCACCAGCTCGCGTGGCTTGGGGCAGCTTCTTCGAGGAGCCACTCTCTCTGCGGAATTCTCAAACATAGCCTTCCCAGCATGGTTTTCGCGGAGAAGATGATCGACATGGAAGTATGCCGAATGTCTCCCAAACGGACCGACCAAGCGGAGTCTTGAGTATTGGAGCTCCCGCCTGACCATGATTACTTGAACTTGTTCGCGGCGGTGTCGGCAGAAGGCCGTCCTTCGATGCAACCATGGCTCCATTTTCGCGCAGCTCTGGATGCGATGCCCCGCGAACAAATCTACGCTGCATGCACAATCCTTGCCGGACGCTGCAAGAGCCTGCGCCGGAAGGCCCGTTGCTTCAAAGCGGAAGCTTGCTTTCCTTGCACCTGCTTGCCGACAACCTTCGCATCTGAACTTTGCAGCCTCATCCGTGTGGAAATACGCTCCGCCCAGACGCACACTTCATGCAAGCATTCCTCCACTTCAATATATCGGTCTCGTGAACGATCGGCTTGTGAATAGCGCGGCTACCGATTCGCAAAGCGGCAACGAACGGCAAGGGGGAACGCACATGCAGAGAAGCACATGGCAGTGGCACGGATTTCGCTTCACCCGGTATAAACTTCTCCGCATCCACCGTGCTGGCATCTTCTGTGTAAGTCGCGTCCCCCGTCAACACCTCGAGTCGCTTTTCTTCAAAACATCGTCTTGCTACTCGCGACGATGGCTCCTCTTATTCGCCTCTTCGGCGCGTTGGCTGTTGCCACTTCAACAGTATCAGCAAGCCCATTTCTACTTGCACGACAGAATAGTACGACACCTTCAGAATGTCCTGGCTATAAGGCCAGTGACATCTGCCAGACAGCCAATGGCTTGACCGCAAAGCTCACACTCAACGGCTCGCCATGCAATCTCTACGGCAACGATATCCAAGATCTTACCTTGACTGTAGAGTACCAAACAGGCAAGCTCTTCCATGTCCAAGCACCAGTGCATTGCTAAAAGTAGACAGAAACACGGCTTCACGTGTTGATTGAGGATGCCAGCCAGCAAGTCTATCAAGTCCCCGAATTCGTCTTCCCACGGCCAACCGCTTCTGGCTCAACAGCCGCCTGCTCGAACGGCACCAATGGCACCAGCGAGCTGATCTTCGCCTACATCGAGGAGCCCTTTAGCTTCATCGTTAAGCGTCGTAGCAATGGCGATGTACTCTTTGACACTTCGGCAGCAAGCCTGATCTTCGAGGACCAGTACCTTCGTCTTAGAACTTCTCTGCCACAGAATCCTAGCCTGTATGGCACAGGCGAGCACACGGATCCATTGTGAGTTGAATGAATATAGTCATAAATACTCCCATTGACCTTCTGCCATAGCCAGCTGAATACCACCAATTACACTCGAACTGTCTGGAACCGCGATGCTTTCGGCACTCCACCTGGAACGAATCTCTACGGCACCCACCCAATCTACTACGACCACAGAGGCGAGAACGGAACGCATGCTGTGTTTCTGATCAATTCAAATGGCATGAATTACAAGATCGATAATACTGAAGGACAATATCTTGAGTATGACCTACTCGGTGGCGTGTTTGACTTCTACTTCTTGGCTGGTCCATCGCCGGTTGAGGTCGCGCAGCAATATTCGGAAATCTCTGGAAAGAGCGCTCTAATGCCGTACTGGGGTTTCGGGTTCCACCAATGTCGATACGGCATGCGAGACGTTTACGAGGTCGCTGAGGTCGTTGCCAACTACTCCAACGCCAACATCCCTCTCGAAACGATGTGGACCGACATTGATTATATGGAGCTGCGCCGAGTGTTCACTCTGGATGAATACCGCTTCCCACTGAACTTGATGCGCGAGCTTGTCTCGACACTCCACGCCCGCCAGCAACACTACGTCGTCATGGTTGACCCGGCAGTTGCCTACCAGAACTACGATGCATTCAACGACGGGGTCGATCAAGACGTCTTCATGAAAACCAGCAACGGATCCATCTATCAGGGTGTGGTATGGCCTGGTGTGACTGCTTTCCCAGACTGGTTCCACCCAAACACACAAGCATACTGGAATGAACAATTCGCAACCTTCTTCAGTGCCGAGACTGGTGTCGACATCGACGCATTGTGGATTGACATGAATGATCCCAGCAACTTCTGTCATTACCCCTGCAGCAATCCTGAGCAGGAGGCAAAGGACATGGGCAACCCACCACAACCACCTGCTATCCGTCTTGGCAGCCCGAGACCGATTGCAGGGTTCCCAGCAGACTTCCAACCAGTCTGCAAATCGACTGTCACATTCCGAGTCAACGCCACGACATTCTACGGTGAGAACATTGATGTGTTTGGCAGCGCCATCACTATCGGTAATGGCACTGATGTTAGCAATGCCGCTCCATTGGACGCCACCAACTACCCCATCTGGAGTGCAGCTATTGACTTGCCCGCAAACACCAACATCACTTACCAGTATGTCCGAGCAGAGCCAGGATCAACATTCATCTACGAGGCCGAGAACCGCACACTCGTCACTGGTGGCTGCAACAGCACATCGCAGACCGACATCGAAACCATCACAACTTCTTCTCCGCCACAATCGAAGATGGCTCGCCGCTTTTCCGACTTCGCATACGCCGGACACCACAGCCTCCCAATGAACAAGCGTCAAGCTTCCGGCGACAAGAAAGGCCTTCCAGGTCGCGACTTGCTCGACCCAGAATACGACATTGGCAACGCAGCCGGCAGCATCTCCAACTTGACCGCCGCCACCGATCTCGTCATGTACGACGGCTGGGTGCAATACGACACCCACAACCTCTACGGCGCCCAAATGTCCTCGGCCTCCCGCACCGCCATGCTAGACCGCCGACCAAACGTCCGCCCCATGGTCATCACGCGCTCCACCTTCGCAGGCGCCGGCTCCGAACTCGGGAAATGGACCGGCGACAACCTGGCCACTTGGTACGACTACCTCATCTCTGTTTCAGAGATACTGGAATTCGCGGCCCTGTACAATGTCCCGATCGTCGGCAGCGATGTCTGCGGGTTTGGGTCGGATACTAATGAATTGCTTTGTGCGAGATGGGCGACGCTGGGGGCTTATGCTCCTTTTTATAGGAATCATGCGCAGAATAATGTGATTCCGCATGAGTTCTACCGCTGGCCGGTCGTCGCGGAAGCGGCACGGAATGCCATCGCTATTCGATACAAGTTGTTGGACTACTTCTACACTGCTCACTACATCCAGAACCAAACCGGAACACCCCTCGTCCAGCCGATGTTCTTCCACTATCCTAACGACGAGAACACATGGCCGTTGGGCTTTCAGTTCTTCTTTGGACCCGGCCTCCTCGTCGCTCCGGTGACGACGGAGAATTCTACGACTGCGGAATTCTACCTCCCCAACGACGTGTTCTACGACTACTACACACATGAGAAGATCGAAGGTACCGGCGCACAGAAAACGGTTGAGGATGTGGATTATACTACTATCCCGCTCTATTACAAGGGAGGAGAGATTCTGGTTCAGAGGATTGAGAGTGCGAATACGACTACGGAACTGAGGAAGAAGGATTTTGAGGTTGTTATTGCTCCTTCTGCCAACGGCACCGCTTCTGGGGATCTTTACCTTGACGACGGAGAATCCTTGGTTGTGGATTCCTACAGCTTCATTCACTTCGAATACTCGGCTGACGGCAAGCTCGCGACTACCGGGCATTTTGGGTATGAGACGGATGTTAAGATTGTGAGGGTTACGGTTTTGGGAGGAGGTGGAGGGGAAGGGGGGAATGGGACGGGGACGGCGGGGAAGTATGAGGATATGGAGATTGGGTTGGGGGAGGGGTGGAGTGGGAGTGTTTGATGAGAGGGTAGCATTGAATGCTTGAGGATATCGAGCAACGACAGGATGAATGAGAAAGACAGTGGGTGATGAGTATGAATAATACGGCAGGCAGACAGAGAGACAGGGAAACATGGAGATACAGACATGGTCTTCTTGGTTTTATGAAGTAGTACGTATTCACACGTGTGCAAATGTCGACTAATAAGGTAAGATCAAGAGCTTTTATTTCTGTCGAAGTATATTGGCTTTTGGTACTGTCATAACTCAATCCCATCAAGACGTCCTCTCAAAGACCATTGTAAACGGCTCTCCAGCCCGCTCACCTGATGCATTGAATCCATGTCCCACTTCCACATGCTCCAGATTCCACAAGAGCTCCCGGAGAAGAGATTCTCAATCCTCCACCATATGCTTCTCACCTCCAAGCACTACCTGAGAAGAACGCTGCACAGCGCCCGAGAGTCCCTACCCCCCAAGCACACCCAACGCCCGTTCCTCATACCAAACCACACTCGTTACATTCCCTCCAATCGCCACCCTCGCAACCGGCTCGCCCAGAAGTCCGCTGGCTACATCCCTCTCAAGCAAAGCAACCGCCTGAGAATTCTGCAACCCCACCGCAACCAAATCCCCAATCGCATTCGTCGTGAAATGGCGCGGGTAACTCCCCCCAGCAGGCCATAGCTGATGAAACGTCAGATTCCCCGAATCGTGGAGGGACCATGTTGATATTGAATCGGAATAGCCGATTGCGTTGGGGAGGGTGAAGGATGTGTCGTTTCGGTTTGATATAATCAAGAAGCGATTATCGGGGGATACGTGGATTTCCGCAGGGGCGTTTCGTTGAGGGAGGGTATGTAGCCATGTAGTTTTTTGGAATCCGATATCTTCGAATTCGAGACCGGAATTATTGGGTTTGTATGTGACTGCGTATCCCGTGACTGTACCGGAGAGTTCGCCTACAAGGTACATATACGTTGTTCCGGCTATGTTACCGTAAGGTGTCCAGAAGGCTGCATGGCGAGGGCCGGAGCCGGGGGCGGCGGTGAGGGGGTCGAGTTCGGTGAGTTGGAGGGTTGAGATGTCCCAGCTGAAGACGCGGACGAGGTCGGCGCCGAGGTCGGGGACGAGGATGTATTGGCCTGTTGGGTCGAGGATTGCTTCGTGTTCGTGGGGGGAGTCTTGACGGGATGGGTCGGGGCCGGGGGCGGAGAGGTTGTAGAAGAGGTTTTGGTTGAAGGTGATGTTTCCGGAGTCTTTGATGAGCCAGGAGGAGACTGCCGAGCCAGTGTAGTGTGCTAGGGCGATTGCGCGTTGGCCGGAAGGTTCGCCGTAGATGATGCCTGAGACTGGACCTGATACTGTTGTTGCGTTTTGGATTTTCTTGAGGCTGCCGTCGGATTGAATGAGGAAGGATGCTAGGGAGCCATTGGGGGATGTGAGGCCTTCGTTCATGCAGAAGAGGAGGCCGCGGGCTGGGTCAATCGTGAGCCATGATGGGTTGGGTGCGCATCCGTCGTTTGTATGTATTGTCTCTAAGCCGTATGTGCCATTGGTCTCTGTGAGGGAGAGCGAGGTGATGTTGCCGCTGTAATCTGAGACGAACAAGGTGGTTGCGGAGGCGGCCGTCGCGCCCAGCGCGAGCAGTGTCTGTAGAATCATCTTTCGTGCTTGATCTTCGTACTGTGCGAGATGGTGCCTGTATCACCAATCTACTTTATAGCCGTCTCGATGTTTGTTGGTTGTCTCGCTGTTTGCTTCCTGATGGAGTGTTCTCGGTGAGATTGTAGGAAGCAACGTCAGAATGGTCCGACCATCGAGGTGGTATGGCGGGCTTATACACCTTGAGGATCTTGGAAAGCGGGTTGTGCTTGTGTAATTGGCGTCTTGGTGAATGCTTTGTCGCTCCCAAACGAAGTCGGCCCGTGGATGCTCGCTGTTCCAATCCGTACACGATCACAGAACGCTTCACGTGGTCTGATGTCTGAAAGTTGTCTGCTCTGGTCGCTGTTTTCTCAACACGGTCTGCCTCATGTACCTACCATAGTACTTTCTCAGCTGAGGTCTGTCGCGCTTATACAAAAGTTGGTACGACCCCTCGCGCTGCAATCTCCGTGTCAGGTTGCCTGCCAAGAGGGGACTTGCATCAGGAACAAGAAGCCGTTGGTGGAGCCGATGCGACGATGATGCTCTCTTTTTGATCTGCTTTGGCCTGCCCGCTGCACCTGCGCCGCCTTCTCCCCTCGGTGCATGTTTGCTGCGCGCGAACCGAAGCTGGATCTCACTGACACCCCGAAACTGCTGACCACCGCCATCTCGACCGCCAAGACCAAGCCGAATGGGAAGCGGCAGGAAGAAACGTGTGCGAAGGCTGAACGGTGATGCTCGCGCTCAAGACGAGTCATTGGCAGCGTTTGATGAAGTTGACTGTGCGACCGAGCGACTGGAGAGCCACGCGCCTCACCATCCCTGTCGACCAGCTTCACCCAAGTATTCCACAGCGCGGAGAAGATGGGGCGGATAAATCGGACGCCTCGAGCCCAGCAATCATCGTCAACCATCACGAGCGCACTTTAAAGACCTGGCAAGCGGCGTGAACACCCTCGAGCATATGAAGCCACGCCGGACTTCACCCTATCGCGCGACCTCACCACCGTGATTGAGCAAGCCTGAGGCGCCGATATCGCTACAATAATGAGAACGCGAAGGTAGGGCAAAGACGCGTCGTCTGTATACAACAACCTCGAAACATATGTACATCGCCTGCGCGAGGCCAAGGCAGGAACACGACTGGCTCGACGCGCTGCTGCCCTCGAAGCAGACGTCCTGCCCTTCGAGGAGCATCTCCCACAATGTCGCCCTCTTCCCTTCTTGTGCTAATACCCAGGATCGCCAAGAGCACTGATCGAGCCAGTACACGTCCCATTCGCGCAGCGCCCAGAGGGAGTCAACCATCCCCAAAGCTCAATCTGCTTGCCATTGGCGAAGATTTGGGTCACATTGCCGGACTGAAAGAAAAGATAGTGTCAGCTATTGCTTGCCAAGAGCGCCAGATCTGGGCTGTACGACTCACCAGCTTTCCAAGACAGACATCAGCTTTTGCGTCGCATTGAATGTTGAAGGGAAGGGGCGCGCTGCCGGCCAAGTCCGCAGATCCGTACGCATGGCCATCTTTCATCCAGGCTGAGATGCTGGTCTTGCCGGCTGGATACGTGTCAGTGATGCTTCGGCAGTCAGTGGCTGAGTGAGAGGGAGGAACTTACTGAAGTTGCTACCATCTGTGAGCATATTCTCGATCTCACCAGAGACGGTGACAGTGCATTTCTGGTACGCGGTATCGCATGAAGCTTGAACTGTGGTACCACCAAGTCAGCTACGAGAGCTCCACGCAACGATGGGCGACTACAACTTACGGAGAGCAGGAACACTGCCGACCACGCTACTGACAGTACCAGTGAGGCCACCGACTGTGTTCACCAGACCGCCGACTAGGCCTGGGTCAGCAACAGGAGCCGCTTGAGTTGTCGAGATGCCGATACCGAGCAGGACGACGATGAAGGCGAAGAACATCTTGCTGGTAAGTTGAAAGCAGAGAGAGAAGTCGAGATATGCTTCTCAGGTCTGCAAGGAACAAGAAGTGATCTGCCAAACAACCAGGCAAGTGGGCTGAGATGTCCAGGTACCTGACTTTCTGTGACAGATGCTTTACTTTATGTCCTCCTGGTCACGGCTTGCATGAGCACTGTTGCTGCAGGTCTGCATCACCAGCAACACCAGACACTCGGGTCGAGCCAACTCTCCGAAAGCCATTCCAACCACAAAGCCTATTCCAAGACGATTCCCAAGGAGAGAGCATCCAGACCACCAAGTCATGTTTTTGTCAGCTCCCGCCAGCCAAAAAGCCATCACCATAAGCTGGCAAATTCGCAAATACGAAGCCAAGTCCATGATGGTCAGAGCATGCGAATTATCCCAACAGATCGAATAGTGCGCGACTCCCTACGAGCCGTCTAGGGAGCGGGTCTGCTTCAAAGTCTAGACACTTCGGCTAGTAGATGCCAATGCAGGACCACGACCACGTCCCGGCCCGAGTTTCATCGAGGCCCTTGGAGATCTGGTTGACATATGCTTCGAACATGATCAGTGCGGCCACGCGAGGAGCAACTTATCTGCGAGCTGACATCGCATCCTGATGTGTAGATGACGATGGCTTGCACCTCTCCCAGCCAGGTATTCTGGATCTAGACTCAAGATGCCAGAAACGGTCAACAAGGAGTCTATAGCATTACATGCTTATAGACGCAATTGTACTACTGCAAGTAATGGAGTCAGTCCCGCGAAGACGAGAGACCCTGAGTCAAAAAGCCGAGACGTTAGTCTAGCTACGCTCGATGGTGCAGCACGTGGCTTGACGGGTGAATGACTCGCAGGACGGACCGCCTGCCTCACTACACTCAAAGGAGACATTACAGTCCCGCTACCGCTGGTGAGAATGAATTGTTAAACACCAGAAGACACATGCACCTCGTATGTAAAGCGAACTCCCGATGTGAACGTAAGTGCCACCAGAATCCATCTATGACTGCCGAACATCGAATATACCATCTCCTTTGGGATGATAATTGCTGCATCGAGATCTCACTCTATCTATCCGAAACGTTCACCTATATCTCGACTCATGCTTCTATAACACACCACCACCATCTTCCCCTTCCTCCCGCATCTCCCTTTCCTCGCTTGAACAGCACACCTCTTCCCGCTCTGCTCATTCGCGGTCAACGAACAATCGAACTTAGTCTCAATTCCTTGAAAACAGCCTGTAAAATGGATGGTGAACGATCTTTGACTACGAAGAAGACGTGTGCAAATCTGATAGGTACATCGAGAAGAGTTTCTCTCCCCTCGACAAGTTCGAGGTATTCAAGAGGTTCGTAAGCGTGATGTGTAGGACACACACCGATGAGATGGTGGGGATGGAATGAAAATTATTAGGAGGAATATGCTGGGACATGATTCTTTTCTTTTCTTTTTTTCGGAACTTCTTCAGTTTGACCCTTTTGTGTTCTCCTTCGTCCTCGCTTCCCACCGTGCCTCCTGCAGCATAATCCCCTCCGTATCTAGCACCTCCACATCCTCCCCTTCTAACACCCCATCATCCCCTCCATCCTCCCCACCATCACAATCCCCAAATTGCTCCCTCACAGTCTCATTCCCCACCCGATCCCTAAAACACGCGCTTCTCTCCGTCGCGTAGTCTCGTAGTGCAGACCAGTCATTACACGTATGCCATTGTCCATCGCCACTCGTGTGCAAGCCCTTGGTGTATAGCGGTGTGTTGTCTGCGTGGCAGAGGATGAATTGGCGGTGGGCGTCGAGGCAGTGGCGGGCATGTTGGAGGGGGTAGGTGAGGGGTTGGGAGGCGAGGGATTGGAGGAGGGTTGTGCGGATGATTTTCTGGTCGTGTTGTCAGTAGGAGCTGTTCTTCGCAGCCGATGCAATCAAGGGAGGGTGGGACTTACCAAGCAGTGGAGTTGATGATAGCCTTCTAATAGATATAGTCCTTTCACTTCATTTCCGGGGACGGACAGGGAGGGCTCCCAGTTTTGGTGCTTGGCCCATTCGTGCTCAACGGCGATAAAGCCGTGCGCGGTATCGATTGCATCCCAGAATCCGTCGGCCTCGGTGTCATTGGGCGAGCTGTAAGATGTATACCAATGGAATTGGACTGGTTTCTTGGGGAGTGTAGGGACCAGAGCGATGCGTTGATTCTGCAGTAATTCTTGAAACGGGATGGCCAACGGAGCTGGCTGTGGAGGAAACGTCCAGGGAAGGTATGATGCTGCAAGGCCAAATGCGCAGATCAGATTTGTGGTTAGAAGGAGGATTATTGTGTAGCGCTGCCATTGGAAGTCTGGACAACGAGGCGGACACAATTGATGTGCTTCTTCAGGCAGGACGAGCTCTCTTTTGTCGTCCACGTTCTGTAAATGTCGGTATGGCATGATGAAGCTAGAGCCGGAACTCGTACAGTGCAGTCAAATCCTGGTCAAAAAGATTGATAGACCGGGGCCTCTGAAGATACCCATGCACATGACAAAATGCCGCTGACGGGCGTCGAACTTCCGCAACGGCTTGAACATATTCAAAGTGCGAACGCTCACCCTTTGCGCTCTGACACGGTGGATGTCGAGAATGCTTCTAGAATGTGTGGTTGTGCGGTTGAAGTCATGCACGCTGAGTCGTGACACGAAACGCCCGATACTATTCGGGGGTCTTATTGCCGCATAAGCTTTATACCGTCTGTGTTGAGATGTTCGAGGCTTGCGATGGTGTAAATAGTCTGACAAGCCACATTTGTGTGCTGTATCGAGATTCTGCGTAGAAGTCGCGTGGCAGGAAATGTTGTCGCGTTGTGGTATTTGAGCAATGGGTGACCCATGTCAACCCGAACAACCACGGAACACACAGTCCCGCTTGAAGTTACTGATATCAGTCGACAATGTACGGCATTACGAATGACAGCTCGATTGTGCTGACCTGTACTTTGACGATCGTGGCCAGTCTTGCCCTTTTCTTTCGGTTGCTGCAAGCGAATCGCGGCGATACGCTTAAGTTCAGATGGCATGTCGACGACTATCTCTGCATCATTGCGTTGGTGAGATCAACGATTCCTAGAAGTTGGAGGACCAGCAGCTGATGTACGTGTTTCTCCAGGTCCTTCTATATCCAGGCTCAGCGATCATTGTATGGGGCGCAGTGCAAGGCTCGGTGGGAGGTCACTCCAGTCCAGATGACGCCGAAGCATGGTTTACGACTGCCGGCCCGGAGTGGATAGTGCTGGCAAAGGTATGTCAGCGCCAAATCAAAGTGAATGCAGTACTCACGCTCGGCAGGTCTTCTACGTCGTCTTCTTCACGCAGCCACTAGTACTTGGCTGTGTCCGACTGGCGATCCTCTTCCTCTACCGTCGCTTCTTCGGCCAATACAAAGTCTTCAACATTGTGAACTGGACTCTGATTACCTTAGTATCAGGCTGGGCAATCGCATTCTTCTTTGGCTTGCTGTTCGACTGCGGTACCCAGGTCGATGCGAATTGGGGATCGCTTGGCGAGATCGCAGAACAATGTCCTTTTGGGTTTTTGCCAACGATCATCTACACCATCTTGGATGCGTGCTTTGATCTTTTCGTGCTGGTGTTGCCGATTCCATGGGTGAGCATAGCAGTGTCTCCTCACATGCTGGGCGAAAGCTGATGACGTTCGCAGATCTTCCAGCTCAACCTGTCTATGGCAAACAAGTTGTCCATTTTGGGCTGCTTCATGTTGGGCGGAATGTAAGTGTTGAATCCAGCATGCGTTGAATGAAAGCCTATGGCTGACTTGGTTGCAGTGCTACTGCTGCAGCATTCGTACGCATGACAATCTTCATCCAGACCGGAATCCCATCAGAAGCCATGAAGCGAACTTCAGTCATGGGTCTACCGACCTATGACATACTCGGCATCGTCTCGGCGGAAGTCTTCTGGACCATAATCGAGACAACTATCGCGCTCATTGCCGTCTGCCTGCCTGCTATCCGAAAGGCAGTCGCGAGGAGTGCTCTTGGCAAGATCCTGGGAATGGCATCCATCTCGAGAATGGTGAGGAGTCTCGGGTCTAACAAAGGGTCAACGAACGCTAGCACGCAGGATGATCTGGTCTGCTCGCAGTGCTCGGAAAAGATGGTGCAGAGTCGCGTGATTGAGGTGAGTTGAGTAAAGCGCGTCCACACTATGGCATCTGCTGACAGTTTCTGCTAGATTCATAGTGGCGAGGTGTAGTTTGGTGTGGTTCCTGCGTCGTTTGATAGAGCTGTATATACTGCGCCAAATGTTCACTATCGATGTCGGGGAGAGAAAGGACGGAGCGGACGCGTTCGAGATGAGAAGGGATGGCATGCCAAGATTTAATGCCTCAGGCATAAACATGATCCCGCTCTGCTTCTGAACGTTGCGAATTCCAGTGCTGCATCCTCACGCCAATGCTTCTCTAAACGCCTTGGTACTCCCCGTTCAAAGACCAGCGTCCAAGAACTCACCGTGATTGACGCTACCATATGTTGCCCAGCACCGGCCCGGCCTCTCAATCGTCCTGCAGGCACGCTGACGCCACAAGCAATCCTCCCAAAAGCTTACCACATCCATTCGACAAACCGCCAAGACATCACCGATAGGAATGACACTGTGCACCGCCCGTACTCATCCTTCTATCATCAAGTGGCACATGTGATACGATGGATGATAGGCAAGCGCTGGCAGCAGACAGCCATTGCCTACGATGCAGGTAGGCCGGTGTCAAGACCTGGAAAGACTCACATCCTAGAGATCTGCAAACTCTCTCTGCCGCAGATCTCACCCAAGTACGGACTCAAGAGACTCTCGCCGGAGGGTTTTCGAAGGTCTTTGCGCTATTGCTTACCGTCCTGACTTCATCTCTTTCTTGACATCTCATTCTCGAAGTCATAGGCAAGATGGGCCTCCGCAACCGGCTCGTTCTATGCTCAGCTCTCGAAGACCAAGCAACAGATGGCGTACCCACGAACAAGGATCTGGAACCCGTGCCTCTGGGCAGCCCAGAAAGGACATGGACATGGCCTAGCCTGCTGGGGTGTAAGTGAATAAACGGGCACAAGCAACGGCTGTCAAGCCATCATCTCAACTACATGTCGCACACATGCTAACTGCCGAGCAGTCTGGATCGCAGAGGCGTTCTCCATCTCCATGTACCAAGTCTCTTCCACCTCCGTGTCAAAAGGTCTAAACCCAGGACTCGCCATCCTCGCCGTCTTCATCGGCCATGCCCTCGTCTGCGTACCCGCAATGTTGGACGGTTATGTTGGAGCAATGCTCGGCATCAACTTTCCGGTCTACTGTCGTTCTGCCTTCGGTATGCGAGGATCATACTTCGCGGTCCTCATCAGAGGACTTGTGGCTGTCATATGGTTTGGGACACAAACCTTCCAAGGCGGGCAATGCCTCCAGATCATGATCAGTGCGATCTGGCCAAGCTTCAACCATTTCCCGAATCGACTGCCAGCTTCTGCACATGTCACGAGTGCGGAGTTGCTTTGCTTCTTCCTCTTCTTGTTCATACAACTACCACTGCTCTACCTTCACGTCAGCACGCTACGTTTTCTATTCATGGTATCTACCCTCCCAACCCATCCCCCTCCTCCCCAACGCTGACTCCTTTTCTCCAGGCGAAAACTGTGATCATGCCCATCTTCGGCCTAACCCTCTTCATCTGGGCTCTCGTCGCCGCCCACGGTTTCGGTCCAACCTTCTCGAAACCAACGCACATCGCCGACGGAACACCCATCGCCGTGGTCTTCTTCCAATGCGTCACAACAGCCATAGGCCCCAAAGCCACCCTCGCCCTCAACATGCCCGATTTCACCCGCTACGCCAAATACCCCCGCCAAGTACTCTGGACGCAGGCAGTAGGACTCATGGTTCTGGTGACTATGTGTGGCGTACTCGGCGCTACAGTAACGTCTGCTGCTACAATCGTATACGACATCCCAGCGAGCAAAGCCTGGAATCCACTCTTCGTCGCAACTCTTTGGCATAACCGCGCCGCCCAATTCTTCGCAGGCCTCTGCTGGTCTTTCGCCGTCATAGGAACAAACATCTCCGCTAACTCGGTTTCTTTCTCCAACGATCTATCTCTCTGGTTTCCCCGGTACATAAACAACCGCCGCGGCGCATTCGTTTGCGCTTTCCTGAGCGTGGCGGCTGTGCCTTGGTAAGTACCAGAAACCTCATACCCCGAGCAACACCCGCGCTACCCATCCAGAACTCACACAAATCCCATGCCTTCCTTCCCCAGCTCTAGTCTTCCTTGAATTCCTCACCAAATCCGACTAACCCCCTTCTCCTCTCCCCCAAACAGGTACATCCAATACTCCGCCCACTCCTTCTCCTCCTTCCTAGGCGGGTACGCACTTTTCCTGGGGGCGTTGGCTGGGATTCTGGTTACGGACACGTGGGTTATTCGTCGGCAGACACATAGCAGACCGCCATTTGTGCTGGATGTTTCGGCGCTGTATTCGAGGAGTAAGGATACGGATACCAATCCACACTGGTTTTGGCATGGATTCAACTGGCGCGCCTTTCTAGCGTTTATATGCGGTATCGCGCCGAATTTGCCCGGGCTGGCGGAGGCGTGTAATGAGGGGTTGAATGTACCGAGGGGGGCGAGTTATATTTACTCGTTGAGTTGGTTGGTGAGTATTTTGGTTAGTGGAGGTGTTTATTGGGTTTGTCATAAGATTGCGCCGATGGCTATTAGTGATGGGGTGGGGATTGTGGAGGGGGTGGAGAGTGGGAGTGAGGGTGGTTTTGGGTGGGGAGGTGAGGAGAAGGGGAAGGGGGCGAGGGGGAGGGAGGAAGAGATTGATGTGTAGGTAGTAGATGGTTGCGAATTGTGGTATCTCTGTGTCAGGGAACTGAAACTGATGTGGTATCTACGACAACAATCCAGACTCGCTCGCTCGCTCCCATCCCTTCCCGTATCAACAATTCCCTCCTAAGGTATGTCCAAGCAAAATCGTCATCTACAATCGTCTTTTCATCATCAATCTTAATCTCATCTCATCTTTCATATCTCATAACCTCCCTCCTCCCCCTCCCCCTCCCCCTCATCTACTTCGCATGCCCACTCTCCGTCCACGCCTGCGCAGCAGCCGGACTCAACTCAATCAGCCGATCCATCCCCGCGACAAACACGCCATCCAATCTCAGCAATGCAAGATTGAGCAAATCGCAACTCCGACTCTTGATTCGGAGTAGGCTCCGCCAGGCATTCAGTAGAGCCAGACATTCTTTCGCGTCGGAAAGGGTTGGCGATGTGACGAAGAGGAGCATCATGAATGAGGATGCGATGGTGAAGTTTGTTCGGGCGTCTGTATCAATCACATATGTTAGCATGCCGTCTCAAATACAGCTTCACGAGACGCCAATGTCTGGTGTGAAGAGGAGAGAGTGAAAACTTACAACTCGCCCAGAAAGCCTCCAGTTCCCGCGCATTCAAACCCTCCAAGAACTCACTAATCTCCTTCGCCACCGCGAGCGCTCCCGTCCGCAACGCAGCCACCGCAGCCCCATTGGCATCCGTCACACGTGGTCTGAGCATTGCGCGAAAGAGTTCAATCTTAGCTGTAATGTAAGCCAGTTGCAGACTTCCATTCCCGTCAAGTTCCAGTTGGACGCTACGCCGGCGCGTGCTATCGGGCGAGCCGATAGAAGAAGTAGCCGTGCCGTTGGAGGATTGGCTGGGTAAGAGGCCGGAGGGAAGGGACTGGTACCATTCCGTGAGGCGGATGCGAAGCGGTTTAGCAACCTCGAGAGTGGCTTCAAGGGAAGTGTGGAGTTGGCGGGTTGCTTTGATGCTGAAGAGATCTCGAAGGATATCATCCACAACAGTGGTAAGCTCGCACAACTTGATGAAATGATAACAGCTGAAATCAGATCTGTGGTCATCGTCGTACCTTCGATCGGCTTCAGGCAAGTCGTCCTCCGTAAGTGGAGGTACATCCCAATCATCAGGTTGAATGTGGCTGCTGCGGCCGAAATTGAGCGCAAGCCATTTGTCTTGGATGTAGACGGCCCAGGCGAGTCGCTTGCGTTGCTTGATCTCCCACGAAGGAAGCGGCCAGTCTGTCGGGTCTCGGTTGATGCCGAGCGCTTGCGCGATGCTGACTGCCGTGGTCATCATGACCCACTTGAATGGTGTGTCGCTGACATGTCGATTTGTCGGCCGACGTTGCACGAGAAGGAGAAGTGTCTGTAGGACGGCGATTGTTGGCGTGTGGAGGAGTGGTTGGCATGATAGCCATGCAATTTTGAAGAGCGCGTCTGCGGAGGGTGGTGTGTATACTTCCACGCAGAGCTTCTCATCCCATGCGCAGAAGGGAAGTGCGTGTCCGTATATTGCTGCGAGCACGCATGGGGGCACTTCTCGTGGTTCTCTTTCGCCACCTTCTTTGCTGAGAATGGGGAAGTACGGTTGGACGTATTTGTAGAAAAGTCGTATCAGTCGCTTGCCAGTCTCATCGTTCACGAGATCTTCCAACTCTCGTCTCCACTTCTCATTCGTCTCGTTTCGGTCTTGCGGTTGCGCTTTCGAAGCCAAAGCGTTGTGTTGAATCATGAAGAAAGTCGGGATGTTGCTGTCGCTTTCTACTGGCCCACCATTCATCTTGCGCACGCGGACTGATTGAAAGGAGGCCTCGTTGTACTCGTCGTATCGATACTTAGACAGAAGGTAAGGATCCGACTCTCCACTGATACCCACAATCTGCGCATTGCTCGAGTTCTGCTTGTCCAGCGAAGGTTCCCCAGAAGTTGAGTCGAAGGGTAATTGCAAGTTCGTCGGCAATGCTGCGGACTGCGATATAGGCGATGTCGTCTCCATTGATTGGCTGTGGCGGTGGTGGTGATTTGAGAACTTGTTGTCAACATGATTGCTGTTCATCGTAGTCGTCGAAGCAGACATGGGCTCAAATGTCTCGAAATTCATAGGCTCCTGGTATAATGCTGGATCGAACGGGAAGTCGTGGTTTATGCCATTGTTCATAGAATGCATGGCAGGCATGTTGAATGGGTTGATGCCATTCTCCCAGGGTAGTAGCTCCTGTTGCATGTCTATACTCGGCAGTCCTCCATTTCCATATGGGCCATGATCTATGCTGCCATTGGAAGACCCATGCTTGAAGATGGTGTCGCCGTTCTTGTCTTGTCCGTTCTCGTTGGGTCGTCGTCTCTTGGCAGGCGACTCCACAAAAGTACACTCCTTGTTATACCTTATGCAGAGCTCACACGGCGGCGCGCTCTCCAAATGGCACGCGGCTTTCTTGTAGCGACAGAAGTCGCATGGCCTTTTGTTGCGAGACTTGTATGCTCTTGCGCGATCGGTGCCGTCGGCGTTTTGTTGTTGCGACTGGGAGTGGGATTGGGCACTGGGCGGGCTCGGGATGCCGGCCGAGGACTGTTGCTGGGTGAAGGCAGGCATTGGAGGAGCGGGCATGGACGGCGGCGGCGGCGGTGGTGGGTAGGAGTGATGGTGGAGAGTCTGCGGCGACATGGAATGGAACTGAGGAGCAGCCATAATTATTAAGACAGACACCGGACCGGCCTCCCAAGTCCCAACGAGGTGGCTCTCCCAGCTGCAGCAGTCCCTAGGCAATCCCTTGACAATCGCGGCGATACCAGGCAGGTCGTGTGTGGGCGATGATTCAACGAGGATTGTCTGTATCTAGAACGGCGGGTATGGGTAGCTGCGAGTGGAGCTTGGCAGACGCGCGAGAGGAGAGGAGCCCCCAACCGAGAGAGACGACTCCGGTCCCGCAACGAGTCCCACTCCTTGGATGAACTTGGATGAACTATAGGATCCGCACTACTGTCTGCGAATGGGAACTTGTTTTATCAATATCGGGGTTGTTCTTCTAATCAGCAACTGGACATTGATTGATTGTCCCACTCCACTTCGTCTTCACTCGATATGCCGATAGCGGCAGGGAGCACAACAGACATCCCAGGAGGCACAGCAGTAACAGCACAATGGACGTGGATGGTCTTCACAGACTCGAGATGCCGCGATGCCCGCAGCTGAGGCAATGCGATCGACCGCGCGCAGCCAATCCGCGCCACCAAAGCGGCAGTCTGACGCGCTACGGATGGACTACACCTCTTAGCTCACTGCCGGCCATGCGAAGACGTGCAGGGCGTGAAAGCGTGTCTGGCTCACGGTTGCATTTCTCCAATACGACCCTGTGGACTCTTGCCCATACCAATCGCGAGTGCGTCTTGTGTGACGTCGCAAGATGCATTCCGGTTCCTCCCCAGCAGCGCCAGTTGGGAGATATGATACATCTTATCGTCTCAATGGCAGTCTAGAAGTTGTCGAAGTGGATGTCTTCTCGGAATTCGGTTAGCAGGATCCATGTGTCTGCACGTGCCCTAGCTCCCCTCGTGGCTACCCCAGCTCCAGCATCCAATCACGGCTCATCAATTCGGGCCCTTAATTGACTTGCCCACAAACAATTGGTAATGAAAATGCCAGACTTCAACCGGCCACAGTCCATCAGGGACACGCGATCCAGTATACGACCGGCGGTATCGCATTACCATTCCCAGCATCTCCGTGTCTCAATCTCCAACAGTCACAGTTGTCCACGAATACCGCCATACCAGAGCTGTACCTGCCTCCGACAACGCCATCCATGAAGTCCACCTTCCCATGCCTTTCGGCCGCTGGACCCTGGACCAGCCACGCCGCCAGCACTACCCGGATGATAATGCACGATAAGACCTGCCACGCCCACTAACATCCTGCTGCCATCATCGCCGCCGGCCAAGTCGACCTCACCATTCGGCGCGACGCCAAACTCGCCGAGCACATGAAGCTCCAGTCAAGCTGCAGCTCCAAGAGACCATTTCGCGGCGGACGTTGGCCTCAGGTATCGTAACTATCGTGTCCATTGGCAGTAGGCAGGCAGACTCTTGCCCGGTAGGCGACTCCGTCACTTTCTTAGAGAGCATCTCAAACATAATCCTTCCTCTTGTGTTCCGATCAGATCTCATCTACAGCATTCACCCATTCTGCCTGAAACGCTTTCCCCGCCAACGAACCAAGCATTCGAAGCAACAGTGGCAGCACTGACAGGGACAATGGCACGCAAGATCCGAGTGGCGGCAGCCCAGATCGGAGCTGTCCATCGCACATCACCTCGTCCAGAGACCCTCCAACGCATGCTGAGACTGCTCGATGAGGCAGCGAATAAGGGTGCGGAATTGGTCCTCTTCCCAGAGACCGCTTTCACCACATTCTTCCCGCGGTACTTGCTCGAAAGCGAAGAGTTGGAATCCTTCTTTGAACATGGCGATATCGTCACACAGCCTCAGACAGAGCCTCTGTTCACAAAAGCTCGGGAGCTCGGGGTAGACATCTCCGTGGGCTTTGCAGAGGCATGTGACAATGGCGAGAGGTTCAACACGTCCATATACTATCACGCCAAGACCGGTTCAATCTTGGCCAAGTACAGAAAAGTGCATCTTCCTGGAGACTTCGAGCCATTCGCCGACCCCAATGCGACAAATCAACTCGAGAAGCGATACTTCAAGCCAGGTAATCTGGGCTTTCAGGCATTTCGTGTGCCAGATCTCGCAGATGGCAGCGCACCAATCTTTGGCATGATGATATGTAATGACCGCCGCTGGCCCGAAGCATGGAGATGTTATGGTCTGCAAGGTGTGGAAATGGTTCTTTGTGGATACAATACAGCTGGGTTTGCGCCTCATTTATGGGGCAGCGATACAAGTCAAGATCCGAAGAAGGCGGAAGAAGATGCAGTATTCCACCACAAGCTTACGATGCAGAGCAACAGCTATATGAATGCAACATTCTCAGTATGCGCAGCAAGATGTGGAATGGACGACGGGAAGTACGATCTCATCGGAGCAAGCTGTATCGTTGACCCAGAAGGCATGATTCTTGCCGAAGCTCGAACGAAAGAAGACGAAGTCATCGTTGCAGACTGCGACCTGTCCGCTTGTCGGCAAGGCAAGACCCGAACATTCGATTTCGCCCGCCACAGACGGGTCGAGCACTACACACGCATCGTCGAGCAGACAGGCGTGATCGAGCCACCGCCTCTCAATTCCACCATGCAAACAAACGGCATCTCAGAAACACCAGTCGCATCAACAAACGGCACATCTATCACCGGCTTCGCCAATGGCCTTCAAACACCAACACCCAAGAAGCCCATTCGCATCCTCCTTATTAACCCCAACGCCACAACCTCAATGACATGGTCCTGCATCAAATCTGTCCAACCCACCCTTCCCCCCGATGTCGAAGTCCACCCCTTCACCGGCCCACCCGACGACGCACCTACAGCCATCGAAGGAATCTTCGACTCAGTCCTCTCCTCTGCAGCATGCGCGCGCGCCCTTATACCACTCCAAAGCAAAGAGAACTACGACGCTATGCTCGTGGCGTGCTACTCCAAACATCCCCTGATCGAGATGTTGCGAGAAGAATTCGAGATCCCGGTCATCGGAATCATGGAATCCTCTCTACTGCACGCACGAACGCTTGGCGCGAGGTTTGGGATCGTCGCCACGAGTCAACGCTCGAAAATCATGCATCAAGACTCCGTCTCCGCATATGGAATGTGCCATTTCTGTGCTGGTATCGAATCCTGCAATCTCGGCGTTCTGGACCTCGAACGCCTCCCGCAAGAAAAGGTTCTTGGCATTCTGAGATCTGTCGCGCAGAAGCTCGTTGCTCAAGGCGCTGAGGTCCTGACGTTGGGATGTGCGGGTATGACGGACATGAAGCTAGCAGTCGAAGAAGCAGTGAAGGCGGAAGGGATACAGGTTATTGATGGGGTTGTTGCTGGTGTGCAGCATTTGGTGGGTGTGGTGAGGGTTGGCGGGAGGACGGCGAAGGGAGGGGCTTGGAGGAGTAGTAAGGCTGGGAGGGAGAGGAGAGGACAGGAATATGTTTGATCAGCGGGATGGAGAAATGGCAGCAATGTGGCATCATGTGAAAATTGACGCCTCAGGCAGATTTGGTGGTGGCACAGACCAAGTCGGTGAAAGAACTGGCCGAGGTCCCACAACGCACTCCAGATCTATCTTAGCAGACTTCACGCATCACCTCACCATCACACATCCATCTGATACATGTGTTTCTTCAACTCAATAATCACTACTGGATCGCAGACTAAATACGCCTTCATCAAGGACCAGAGCTTTCCCGGGTCAAGCCATCACCATGAATCTTCGCGACCACCTCTCCCTCCTCCCAATCCTCTCCTCCATCTCCTGGTTCCTGACCCTCTCCCCCCTCCTCATAATCTGGCTCGCCTCGGGCCGTCCAGTCTATCCGGATCAGAGTAATCCGTACGTAGCGTGAGTGCTACGGATCCCAGAATTCAACAAAAGCCTCGATTCTTCTTCTGGGTTTTTGGGAACTGCATTCTTGCTTCCAAAGTTTGGCGAATTTCTTCATACGCTGACCTCAGCACTGCCTCAGATTCATCTCAGATATCGCCGCCCACCGCTTCAAACCCCTCTTCATAATCGGCTCATCCCTAACCGCCCTCTTTTACTTCCTCACCATGATCTCAATCTACCACGTCCGCTACAGCCCCCACATGCTCTCCATCCCGTCCTCCCCCTCTCCATCCCCCTCCTACCCCCCCTCCATCCTCTCCGCCCCCCTCCCCTCCATAACTCTAATCCTCCTC
>QQNG01000304.1:0-107176 GCA_003666085.1 Pseudocercospora crystallina
GGGGGGGGGGTGGGCCTGGACTGTGAGTGGGAAAACACATGTGAGGCGTTGCTGCTATGTGTTCCATCAATCATGCGACTGCTTGTCTCGAGGAGAGCTGGTTTCGGGTCTCGGCAGTGCGCACAGTCAAGCACTCGCCATGAGCAAGGCTGCGTCCTACAAGCTTGCGTTTGCATTCTTCCACGTGGCTGAGATCAACTGACTTACACTCCGGATTTGATCGACAACTTCACCCCGAGACCAGGTCCACAGGCGCCTGGAATCGTTGGTCTGGGCTCGTTGCCGTCTTATTTCTCCGGCAGAACGGTCAGCGTACGTGCGTCGACTTGATGTTTGTCGCACGGTGATTTGCCAGACAATGAGCCTATACCACGAACGGGTATCTCCAGAGTCCTCCACATGTTCTTCCAGGTGGCGTCCACTAGCGCATGGGATGGTCGTATTTGCAGCACGTGAGATGCACGGGTAGTGGAGACGAGAAAGCAACGATCGAAGTCAGCACCAGCGCTGTTGTTGGATTGAAGGACGACATCTATCTCAAGAAGGCTTTCAAGAGCGAACAGTTCGAGGATTGCACATTGGCAGGCTTATCAGACGTGTGCAGATGAAAAGACATGGCTGTTTCCTCACTGCCTCTTCACCCGGACGATATTACTCCGGATCCCGAGCTGTCCACGACGCTATTGCAACGCCACCAACTCCTGGAGCGGGGTGGACACCCGGGGCACCCCATGGAGAACAAGCGGTCCCCATCCTCGGCTGACCATCTGGAACCTATTCACGAGGCACAGCCCCACGTTGATTGGTGGAACATTCACATTCCTCGCTGGCGTTGCGAGCTCTACAGCCGTTTGGGATTCCAAGCGCAGGCTTCGCGTGCTTAGCGTGCCGTTCCATGCTTGTTCAGCCATGTGGTCCGGGGATCAAAGAACGAAGTGAGATACATGTACCTCGTGGAAGCTCTCCTCTTTCCATTCTCTGCTCCATCCTTGTCCACAAGGCACTCAGCTGCTGTGTTTCTCCCTGCCGACAAAACAACCACCGGGCTGTCCTACGAGCTTGACTGCTCTTGCGTTCTTCACTGTTCCAACGACGCCCGAAGGAGAAGACACAATGGAGAAAGAAGACGTGGGCGCGACGATGCACGAGGCCGACGAGAAGGTCGAGAGACATGGCTCCGTTTATTCGGCCCAGGTCAAAGTCTCGGACTTCAAAGCAGACGCTATTGAGGCCGAGAAGTATGAGCATGATATGACAGTGATCCAAGCTGTCAAAGCCTACCCTATGGCAGCGTTCTGGGCTTTTGTCATGTCTTCCATGATTATCAGTACGAACATCCTTTTTGCACGATCTTTGCATCGTACAGATACTAACATACCTACAGTGGAATCGTACGACGTTTTCTTGGCCAACAACTTCCTCGCTCTCACAGTGTTCAACAGGAACTTCGGTACCTTGGGGGCTGATGGAAGCTACAACATCCCACCACGATGGACATCGGCGTTGTCATGTTCCGGACAGCTGGGCGCTCTCATCGGTGTCTTTCTTGCTGGACCCCTCACGAGCAGAATCGGATATCGGTGGGCCACCATTGTCGGATTGATGCTCCTGAATGCCTTCATCTTCGTATTCTATTTCGCAGAGTCCCTGGGTGTCATTTTCGCGGCGCAGATCCTTGAGGGCATCCCATGGGGTATCTTCATCGCCAATGCACCGGCATACTGCAGCGAGATCGTTCCCATCCAGCTTCGCGCGCCATGCACTCAGATGTTGCAAATGTTCTGGGCGATTGGCAGCATCATCGTCGGTGCCGTCACATACTCCTACCAAAGCCGTAACGATGCTCTGGCCTACAGGTACGCGCAGCTTCGTGACAGATCAAATGGTGTCCTTGACTGACGGGCTTTAGGCTTCCCATTGCCCTGCAATGGATGTTTCCCACACCACTGGCCATTCTCATGTTCTTTGCGCCCGAGAGTCCCTGGTGGTTGGTACGAAAAGGGAAGTTTGAGCAAGCAGCCAAGTCGGTTGTGCGATTGGGACGCAAGTCTGCTGTGAACCCGAACGATACCGTTGCCATGATGCGTCGCACGATCGAGCTCGAGAAATCCGAAAAGCCTCCGTCATACATCGAAATGTTCAAGGCAACAGATCTCCGACGAACTCTCATCGTGGCTGGTGTCTACGCTTCGCAGAATTTGACGGGCAACTTGATTGCGAACCAAGCCGTCTACTTCTTCACACGTAAGCGAAATACTTCGATGTCCACAGATGCGCGCTAACAGACGAACAGAAGCTGGCATTGGCCAACAACTTGCCTTCGCCCTCGGTCTCATTACTTCTGCCCTCCAGATGATCTTCGTCATGCTGTCCTGGATTTTGACCACCTACTACGGCAGGCGTGACATCTACCTCTGGGGTTCGCTCGCCAACTTCATCCTCCTCATCGCACTTGGTATTGCAGGCTCAGTCGGAGTCAGCACGGCATCCAACTTGGCCCAGGCCTCTCTGGGCTTGATCGTCTCCGTGCTCTTCACATTGGGCCCGGCACCTGCCTCGTGGGTCATCATTGGAGAGACCTCGTCTATCCGTCTGCGACCGTTGACTACTGGATTTGGTCGTGCCGTCTATTACATCGTCGAAATCCCGTGCATCTTCCTTGCGCAGTACATGCTGAACCCAGATGGAGCAAACCGTAAGTGACACAATCCCAGTGGAATCTTCATTCACTAACAAAGCTGTAGTTCGCGGCCAGTGTGGTTACGTGTGGGGTGCCACGGCACTCATCTGCCTGGTCGTCGCCTGGTGGGGTCTGCCAGAAATGAAGGGCCGTTCGTACCGTGAGATCGACATTCTGTTCAAGCGCCGCACACCAGCCCGCAAGTTCAAGAAGACAGATGTCGGCCTCGGTGAGGACGAGTAGGCGTCGCACAAACCAAGTTCGACCAAGCGATGGTGTCGAATTTAGGGGGAGACGACATCGAAAGGATGGGTGTAGGACGAAGCAATGCATCTTGAATATCACTGTGATAGACATCCAAGTCATGCTCAAGCTCGTGACTTGTCTTCTCCTCTGTCAAAAGTATTGAGATACAGCTGGCCAAGATTGCGGCTGCGCGGTTACTGCTGGCACCTGCGCAACAGCGAGCGGCAATAGGCTCTTTCTCTCGACAAGCCACATTTCGTACCACAAGGCATCAGCACGAAGTAGAGTGCAGTGCTGGGTGGATTCCGGAGTACAGAGCACAGCAGGAGCGTATGCGGGAACAAAAGCTGCTTTGTGGCGAGTGTCGGCATCCACAGCGTGACTGTAGGCCATTCCGAACAAGTACAAACTTGCAGCAAGAACCCAAGAAGATTGGGCGAGTTGTGCAGATATGAGGCCTACTTCGCTCCTGAACGCTGCTCTTCACACCACCTCTTTAAGCCTCCCAGCCAGTCGTGAAACCTGTCCTGCAGTGTCTTCTGATACAATGCCTTGACCGCATACGCCAACACTCCTCCCATGACTTCCCACGTCCTTAGCTCGCACTCCTCTTCGCCTCGTATAATAACCTCGTGAAAGCGCTCCACCTTCAATGCATGATTGAGAAGCCCACCATGCGACTTCCACGCAACGCGGTATACGTTGTTCAGATCTTGGCTGAAGCCGGAGTTGGCATCTTCTAGCACCTCTCGCGGCACATACGAGCTCGGATGAGTCGGCGTAGAGATATCACTGACCTCCAACCCTGTCTTGTTCTTGCTATCTGGTTTCGCAGGATTCATGACGGCATCGAATTCCAGTATACTGCCCAGCCGCATGGTCTTGAAGTCCTCCTCTTCCGGGCTCGAAGATGGCGGCTGGCGGACAATGCGCGCAGTGGGGATGAACGTGTTCCATTGCGGGTACGAGGAGACGTCGAGGAGGGTGGAGAAGACGAGGGAGGCGGGCGCGTTGATTGTCGTTGAGTCCGACACGATCAGGACAGCCGCAGCGTGTGGAACGGTCGGGGTGGTGAGGCCTGAGGAAGGCCACGATTTGGTGGGTTGGGTAGACATGGCTCGTTTTGATCAGCGCTGATGAGGAAGATTATGCTCTTACAAGGAAGGTGTGTATTATATGTCTAGGGTGAGCACTGTTTCCCTACTGCTAACAAGTACGAGATGTAAAGATGTACCGTGTAGGTGGGGTGTACATGCTGCACAAAGTCTTATGTAAAGTTGTGCAAGACTCAGTTTCAGGTGCAACTCTCGTCAGCGGCAGCGACAGCAATCATCTTGCTCCTTCTGCCTCTTCAGCATCATGCATCTTGCAGGAGGAGCTTCTGCCACATACAATGCACATTCAAGACGTCAGTCAAGTGGCTTCTAAATGATATTTGACTTGCACAGCGGAGACAGTCTTCAGTGTCTGGTACCGAGCCCATCAGGCGTCCCATGGTGATCATCAAAGACGCTATACTTGGCATTCGATCAACAATGTACGGCATCCAAGCAGTACCAGAAACAGCAAGACGACACACGCGGACCGACACTTACCGCTTTCAAGCTCAGATGCCTCAGTCAATCAGGATGATCAAGCCTGGACATTCACCTTTCAGGCAATGAGTGTCCTACAGGAAGCGCGACGGCGTGATCGCCCATGAAGCGAAGCGAAGCGATATAACAGCGCATATTCCCAGTGTCGCAGATACGTTCAGCGCTTCCTCACCCTCCACGCATGGATGACTATCACAGATCCTGATCATGTCCTACTACAATCAGTCATACGCTGCTCCTCCGCCGCCGTACTATCCGGCGGACGGACACGTCCCAACAGCATACCCCGTTGACAAGCCATATGGAACCACCCAAATGTACGCTCCACCACCAAGCCAATTCCTGCCACCTCCGCCTCCTCGGTATGGACCTACAGCAGGAACCGGGTACCCCTTGAGCCATGCAAACTCGGCGCCCGCGGCCTCGCAAGCCTCCCAGTACTATCAGCCACCGCCAGTACATTTTCAACAAGCACCGCAGGCACATTCTCAACAGTACTACGCACCTCCACCCGCATCGCCTGTGCCGTCTGCTCCACCAGCGCTGCAGTACCATATACCGACCCCAGTGGCATCTCCGCAGCCTCAACAGACTTCGCAGCCGCAAGGTGATCAACCTTTTAAGCCACCATCATACCAAAACCCGACGCTTCAGCCCCCTGCCCTTCCCAGCCGACCCGCCTCTTCCAACGGCGGAATAGACCTCTCTTCCCTATCTGCGGCGCTGCCCGTAGTCTCTCCTTCGCCGGCAGAGGTCATTCTTGAGTGCAGGACTGTCCACGAAGGCGCTCCCGACAAGCGCTATGGCCAGTCTTCCACGTTCGCCCTTGTACCCCCTGGCGCCCCCATTAGTCGACCGACCTTCACCGTTGTTCTGACTGGCGTTGGAAAGAAGGCGAAGGATCCGCGTTTGCAGGTGTTCCGAAACGCTAATAGCAGCTCCAGCGAGAGTGCAAGACGCATCGTAGGAGATTGTACCTTCGATCACAAGATGTGGCACACTGTTGACATCAAACATCCATGGATCACTTGGCCGAGATGGGATCCCCAAGCGGAGACCTGGCTATCAGACACTGGCACTATCAATGGAGCAGAAATGAAATGGCAATATGGATTGACGGATTCGGCGTATCCTGAGCATCAATGTATCGTCTGCAAGACTACTGGTTGGAACTCAGAGATGAATAAAAAGGAGGGAGAGGAGGGTATTGAAGTATGCCGAGTCTTAGTCGCCGAGAGTGAAGATGTCGAACCGACTGCTTACCTCAGAATGCCGGGCAGCATCTTTGGAATTGGCAAATGCAACGACGAGCAACTGGACGAAATGGTAGTCAATGGGCTCATCCAAGCAGTTCGACAGGACTGCGGCATGGTCTATAATGAAAATGCTTCAAGCACGTCCGCATCCCATAGCAAGGTGCATACTATCAATGAGGGCTTGAACTTGCTCACAGAGGCAGGAAATCTTACCGCGAACATCATCAGTATGAGCTGAGCCCGGTCGAGTTAATGCAGGCGGTATCACATGTCCTAAGGAGAGCAATTGAGGGCTGCGACGAGCCTACATGGATCGGCTGCGTACGTAAGAGACGACCATGGTCTGCCAAATATCTGTCAAGAGCTACGTCGTATAAACGGGCTGTTGGCATTGATGCTCGCACCAACGTTGAGCCCACGGAGCATTCGTGGCAAACTCCACTGCGAGCATTGATCTTCCAGGCAGCGACTTGCAGGACCGTTCTGGCCTACATGGGCTCTCGTATCTCTACGAAAGCTCCGCATTTTGTATGCTAGGTCGCATCGTTCTTCGCAATAGCAAGACATCCCAGTATCGGGCCGAGTCGGCAATATTGCTGCCTGTGTATAAGTTGCACAACTTCGAGGACATACAAGCAGTACAATTACGAACCCATGCATTCATCACGAACATAGCAGCAATGCACGAGCACCGTCCCAATTGCGTGCATGACCAGGCAGGCAGAAACTTTGCGAAACGCCGACGAGACCAACTCGAGGCCTTTAAAAGCCATGAAACTTGCATGATGGCAGCTCTGTAGATGATTCAGTCCGCAATCATTTTATTCACGACAACAAACCGATCATGGCGAATTCAAATCAACTTGTATGGCTCATCACGGGATGCAGCTCTGGGTTCGGCGAGGCGTTCGCAAAGGAAGCACTCAATCGAGGTGACAAGGTAGTGGCAACCGCGCGAAACCTCGCCGCTCTCGACAATCTCAAGGCGGCCGGAGCTGCGATATTGCAGTTGGACGTCACAGCTACACTCGCCGATGTCCAGATTACTGTGCGGGAGGCAATCAGCATCTATGGCCATATCGACGTTCTCGTCAACAATGCCGGCAGCGTCCAATTTGGCGCAGTAGAAGACCTCACGCAAGCTCAACGAACCTCCTCAACCTGAACAAAACACTGACTGCCACTAGGCGAGATCTTCTTCTCCCTCAATTCGAAACCAACGTAATCGGCCCTCTCAACCTAACCAAAGCCATCCTCCCACACTTCCGCTCTCGCTCCACCGGCCACATCCTCCTCCTAAGCTCCGCCGCAGTCTGGACAGGCGGACTCGGCCTCGGCGCCCACGCAGCAACCAAAGCCGCCTCCGAAGCCCTCTTCTCCTACCTAGCCACCGAGCTGAAGCCAGCAGAGTCCGGGATCCACACACTCATTCTGCAACCAGGAAGTTTCAGGACGAATATCGCGAGACCGGACAGATACAATTTCCCGACGCCGAGCGAGCCGTATTGCGAGATTATGACTTGGATGGAAGACCACTTGAAGGGCTTGCATGGCACACAGAAGGGCGATCCGGGGAAGTTTGCGAGGTTGGTGGTCGATCTTGTGAAGCAGGAGGGCAAGGCAGAGGGGAGAGATGTGCCGGGAAGATTGACGGTGGGAAAAGAGGTAGCGGGCTTCAGGCAAGATTGGTTGAAGAAGGAGATGGAGATTGCCGATCAGTGGGAGAGTGTTGCTGGGGATATGGGCTTCGACCAGTCTTAGCCTTAGCACTCGTGTCATCATCCTACTCGTCTGGATCATCCCGTTGCACCCTGTCCAAGAAACACGCCTCCATGTACAGCCTCCTATCCCCATCATCAACCATCTGCTTGTTCAAGAAGTTCGTAAGATCATGGCGTCTGAGTCGGTACATCTTGCCTCTTACATCAATCTGAGGCAAGACCCAAAAGTCGATTTCCCACCTTCCCTCATTCTCATCCTCGAACAGCGGCGACGCATTGATCCCCGCAATCCTAGTTCTCATGAGCTCACTGGCAGTCTTCATCGCGATCCAATGATTATGACACATACTCTGCTCCAGATGCGTGGACACCAGAAGATGTCCAGACAGGACAACATTCGCGGCCCATGGCTCGTTAATACGATTTACCAGTCGGATTGCCAGATGAACGCATTGCGCATCGTCGATCACAGCCCTGCTGTCTTCTCATGGACGTGGGTATTCTGTGAAACATAGATTGGGTAGGCTGGGCATTTGTGTATCTTGAGCTCGGATCAACGCTTGCTTGACCCGCTTCAATGTTGCTTTGTCGGGCATGCCCTCTGCGTCGTCGATAGATCCAATGAGCCGACCTTCAATCGTTCGTGCGGGAACGGCTTTAGTCCGCGTGTTGATGTCCCTGGTGGGACTGACAAGCGCATAGGATAACGGCGTGTGCTGCGTACCAGCAGGTACGATGGAACGCTCCAATGTTAGGGCTCAAGCGGCAGATGGCCAACGTTGCGGTGGCTGTCGAGCTGCCACGGCGATGGCGGTGGAGGCATCGTTGACGACGAAGCCGGATCCAAGATATTCGAATATGACCTGCACTAGTATCCAAGGCTCTGTGGCGCACTCTCTCAGTTCGCGATGATTGAACAGGTCTCGCAAGGCGCCTACTCGGTATTTACTGTCCGTTTCTGGTGACAGATATTCATTTCTACCACCGTTGTGATCTCTTTGCAAATGAAGGCGGACTTTGACACTGTCGGCCACGGCAAGACCAACACCATTGCATTGAGACTTATCAGGTAGCCATCTGTGGTCATGTTGACAATCATGTGCTCCTAGCGCCACGATAGTAGCGAACGCAGCACCTTCCGGTTGGATCGCCGCGTTCAGGCATAATTGTTTCGTATCAGCAAGGAAAGTGCACTGATATTAGATTGTCTCGCATTCGAAAGCACATCGATTCCATTTGGTCAAGATGTTGCCTGCTGTTGCGAGGCACAGCCATCCGAGGCTGAATGAAGGAAGCAGCAGCATTGGCCTATCCTAGCTTGGACTCTCGATTGTCCATCGTCTTGGCTCATGCCTGGATTATAGAGCTAGCAAGAGCGATTGCATCGTATGTTATAACACATTGTAGGTTGTGCGAGAAGTCGATGGCATTGGAATGAGTAATCGAGAGAGAGACGTGATGAGAGACGCGAGAGACGTAGGAATTGTTAATTTGTTATGCGCCTGGATCGGTGCCAAAAGTCGAGCTGCCCACGATTTTGTGCCAACAATATAGACTGACAGAGAGGTCCAAGAGAACCGACATGCTTCGAAATCTATATACTAATGCACCTCCAAGAACAAACGGACGCGAGAAGTCAGAGCCATTTGAACGAATACATTACTCTCCAAGCCTCCATGCCTCATACTTTTGCATCTCCCCTATCACCAACTCCCCACTCTACTGAATATCGAACAACCCCTTGAGATGCTTCGCAATAAGCAACCACTCATCCTTCTCAACCTCATCCTTGTAGAACTGCTTCAAGCAGTCAATGGACGCGCGGCTGATCATAGAGTACAGCGTATCCTTCTCCTCAAGCTGTCTCCCGTACCCAGGTTGATTGGAGCCCTCGATCTTGACAGCCACACTAGGCTGGCCCTTCTTGCAGATTGGGAGTTGCTTGTGGTCACGCTCGATGGAGACAACTCTACCCATCGAGATGATCTCCTTGACACCCGTGACAGCATTCTGCTTGACAGCCGCGATGGGCGTGTTGAGACGGAGGTTGCCTTCGATGACGTCGACACCGACGACGATGGGGTCTTTCTTGTTGAAGACTGCTACCGGGCGAAGGACACAAGGGAAGACAGCGAGCATCTTACTCTCTTCCTTCTTCTGCTCATTGAGAGCCTTCATGTGCGCTGTGAAGTTATCGAAGAGATGATAGATGATCTCGGCTGTGAAGATCTTGACGCCCATCTGGTCGGCAAGTTCCTGTGCATCCTTGTCGACCTTGACATCGAAACAGAGCATGACAGCATACTCCTTGGCCTTCTCCAGCATAGTTGAAGCAGTAATGACATCGCGCTTGTGAACGGGGCCAATACTGATGTTGCTGACCGGAATCTTAGAGACGCGCAGGAACTCGAGCAAGGCCTCAAGCGAACCGAGAGTGGAGGCCTGAACCGTGACACCACGACCAGTCTTGGAGATCCTAGATGTCAAATCCTCTAAGTCGCCCATGACTTCTTCCTCGAGCTCCTCAATCTCGTCCTCGTCGTCCTTGTCCTTGACAACAAGCACTCTAGATCCGGCAATAGCGTTGTCGAGCCCGTTGGCAGTGATCTTGACACCCAACGCCGCCTTGACGACTTTGTTGTGGACATACTGGGACTTGACACGCAGTTCCTTCATCTCGGCTGGAGTGAGCAGTCCACGGATGTTAGTGACGATGGCGCCTTCTGTACCGCAGAGCACGATCTTGTCTCCCTCGTGCAAAATACCGTTGGAGAGAACCACGTCGATTGTAGTCCCGAGACCCTCAATGACCTTGACTTCAAGAACGGTACACTCAACTTCGGAAAGGTACATGAGTTGCTTGGTCATGCGCTCTTGGGTAAGAGTGACCAGGAGCTTGAGCATGTCGGGAATACCTTCACCGGTGTGGGCGGATGTCGGGACGAGCGAGACGTACTTAGCCATAGACTTGTTCTCGTAGAAGAGCTCGGCGTTAAAGCCCTGCTCGGAGAAGGCCAGCTTGGTCTTCTCCAGTCGGTCGCGGAACTCGCTCTGAACGCTGTTCTTCTGCAGGCTTAGAGAGTCGCGGAAGCCGTTGTTGGCAATAGGCTTCCAGCCGTACAGACGATCGATCTTGTTCAGAGCGACAATGAATGGGGTCTTGCGGTCACGGAGCAGCCTCATAGACTCCAGAGTCTGAGGTTCAAGACCATGCATGATATCGACGACCAAGATGGCGATGTTGCAAAGCGAGCTACCGCGGGTCCGAAGGTTGGTGAAGGACTCGTGACCAGGCGTGTCAATAACGAGCAGACCGGGCACCTTGAACTCGAAAGACTTGTCCTGGTTGACGATAGCAGTCTTCTTCTCAAGCGCCTCGACAGGGAAGTAGGTGGCACCGATTTGTTGCGTGATACCTCCCGCCTCGCCCTCTTGCACGTTGGTCTGACGAATCTTGTCGAGCAGCTTGGTCTTTCCGGTATCGACGTGACCCAGAATACAGCAGATAGGCGATCGCAGGTTGTCCTTGGACGCTGCTGCAAGTGCCGCTTCCTTCTCCCTCTCACGCTTCTCGGCCGCTTGAGCTCGTCGGAGCGCTGCCTGTCGAGCTGCAACACTCTGCTTCTGTCTCTCATCTTCAGAATCGTCCGAGTCGTCTTCAGAATCCGAGTCCTCCTCGGAATCTGAGTCGGCCTTGACGCCGTTGACACCCTTCTGGACTGGCTTGCCATTGACCCCGGATTTGGCTTGTTCTTCGGCGTCGGATTCAGCATCCCAGCTGTCCTTGACACCATCTTCGTCCTTCTCAGCCATAGCTTCCCAGTCTTCGAGCTGGTCTCCATCTTCCGCCTTCTTTGCTTCGGCATCAAGACGAGCCTTCTCAGCTTCGGCAGCAGCAGCCTTCTCCTGCTCTTCCTTAATCTTGAGCTCCTCCATCTTCTGGCGTGCCTCTTCTTCCTCGCGAGCTTGCTGAGCTCTGCGCTCTTCAGCCTCCTTACGGGGATTCTTCTTGCGCATGTCCTTGATGGAGGCCTTCTTGGCCTCGGCCTCGCCATCGATACCGGCGACCTTGGCTCCCGACTCAAGCATCTGCTGCAAGCGCATCTTTTGTTGCGCCTCTGCCTTGCGCTGCTTCTCGGTCTTGTAGGTACCAGCTTTCTTCTCTTCCTCAATCTTGGCCTTCTCGCGAGCCTTCTTTGCGGCCTTCGCTTCTTCCTTGCGCTTCTCTTCTTCCTCGAGCGCCTTTTTCTCCTCTTCGGCAAGGCGAGCCTCAGCTGCCTTTCGCTCGTCCTCTTCTTGCTGTTTCTTGCGAAGCTCCTCTTGTTGTTTCTGCAGGGCAGCAAGACCAGCAGGCAGCTTCTTGCCCTTCTTGCCAGGGGCCGCTGGCTCAGGAACTGGCGCAGCAGCCTCCACAGATTTAGCCTCTTCTTGCTTCGGCTGGGCTGGAGCTGCGGTCTTCTTCTTAGCAGCAGCTTGTTCCTTTTTCCGCTGCTTCTCGCGCTCTTTCTTCTCTTTCTCCTTCTCAGCCTTCGTCTTGACTCGGCCAGTCTCATCAGCCTCGTCTCCATCCTCCTCGGGCTCTTCCTTCTTGGCCGGCTGGGCCTTGCCACCTTTGCCCTTCTTGCCCTTGGCTGGTTGAGCAAACACGTCTTCGTCGTCCATGGTGGCCTCTTCGGGGGCCTTGGCTGAGAGGTCGACAGCGGGTTCAGCAGGCGTACCAGTTCCATCCTCAGCCGGGTCCTCGCCTTCGACGAACTCGTTCTCGACCACCTTGCCCTTCTTCTTGCGCTTCTCCTTGTTCTTCTTCAGCATGGCCATCAGGCCGCCGCCTCCGGCCTGTTCCTCCTCGACATCTTGAGCAGCATCAGCAGCCTTGGCTTCAGCCTCTGCCTGTGCTATAGGGTCAGCGCTCTCGCCGAGACCGTCGTCCCAGTCGTCGTTGCCGCCCTTCTTTCCCTTCTTGCCCTTTGGTGCCATAGCGACGGTGTTTGTATGGTCAAGAGGTGTTTGTCTTTGGTGGAATTTCTATAGGCAAGTACGGCCTATGTGGCAAATGATGAGGTGAGTTGTCGGGTGTCGGTTCAGCTGTTGGTGCAGTGCGGACGCAGAGAGTGGCCTCCTGCAAACTCGGGAGGCGGATCGGGATTAAGGAAGTGGGCTCTCGCTTTCATACTACCACGCGAAGGCAGTATGGGCAATCGGCGCTACACGGCGCGAAGACGATGCTGTATAGTAAGAGGTAGACTGTGCCCGCGGCGATGTGTCGCTGCTGTGGCGTGTGGTGGTGTAGAAGAAGGACAGAGCAGAGGACGTGGGTGTTGGACCTGAAGTTGAATTTCTTGGTGGGGCACGGCTGGCTGGCTGTGTGATGATGTCGGCGCTTTGTCGAAGATTGCCGATCACAGCGGAGGGCTTGGCTTGGCTACCTTATATATTGTTCACAACCAAACGGCTCCGTTTCTAGCCGCATAGCAGGCGTGAGTCACAGTGAATGTTTGGTACGCTTCATGTGGTTGAATCTTCACATTCGGCGCCGTCGTGACTGCAGCTTATGTGTCCATGGCCGCCGAGAATCATGTGATTTGGCCAAATTTGTCGTGTCTTTCTATGTCATTTGATGGCGTGAACGCTAGAGGCTAAGTGGTACATGATGAATGCTGTCGCACTATGCACGGAACAGTAACCGGGCAACCTGCTCGGCAGCATCTCCTCCCTCCTTAGGGGCATCTCCAGCTTTCGAGACCGGACTTCCGTGAGCAAAGAACAAGATCTTGATCGCAATCGCAAAGCCTGCGTGTAAGGCGATGACAATGATGAGCAGGACTTTCGAGGTCTTCGCATCTGTGGCTGAGACAACCGGGTAGAGGTTGCGGAAGAGGAAGACAGCCGATAGTGCAAGTCCAACTCCGACAAAGGCGTAGTTGAGGGCTGCGAAGTAGTCAGCGTCTGGTTGGATTCGTGATCTCAACATGACCCGGAGCTCTCCGTTTGTTTGACAGCTCCCTGTATGTCCTCTTCTCACTTGTTTCTGGGGCCGCAGAAGGAGCAGACTTACCAGTCAAAGGACTCCAACTGACCAACGCCACGGGTATCCAAATCAAATTCGCATACCCATAAAGCGCCCAACACTCCATAACATTCGCACTTTCACTCCCGTACCACTTCAACACTCCCCAAAGCCCCGCCGGCACAACAGCCGTGTATCCATAAACCAACCCCGCCGCCCCTGACAGCAGCTTGAAATCATACGCGAAATGCTCTTTCCCTTTATACGCCAAGTATTGACTTATTGTCCCGGTCAGGAAGAGTATCACGACCACGGTGGTGGCTATCCAGAATGGACCATAGAGATCGGGGTTGCCTTCCATTACATCTAGGAAGTTCTGGCGCGGGAAGAGGGCGGCACGGCAGCGGTGGAGGATTTGGAATGTGTCGACATCGAAGAATTGTTGGTAGAATTGAATGGACCAGAGGTAGCGTTTGGAAGAGGAGGGGGTGTTAGAAGAGGAGTTCAGGAAGCCGCCGCCGCTTGGGGCGCGATGGTGGGTGGGTTGGGTTTTGCCGCGGGCGTTGGAGGACTCAAATGCTGTGTATCTGGTAAGAAGGGTATAGAGAGGCGGCGCGTAAGTGATCTGACGTACTGGAGTTGTGGAATTCGAGATCATCGTTTAGGTCGGTATGGCCAAGGTCGCCCTGCTAGGAGTCAGTCGCGTTGCTGTATGCCAAACTGCTGTACTTGTACCTCAGCATCAACGTCGACCACGACATCGTACCCTTGCCTGTTGGCCATGTTGGTGGGTTTTGAGCAATTGGATTGGTGATGGCTGCATGTCCTGAGCTTCCAGACACGAGTTCACTCGGAGACGCGAAGCCGAGCACGGGCCACTTTCTTGGCGCGAACTGTGGAAGGGACATCCCTCGCCAGTGGACCTGAACATCAACATCCACATTCACTTTCTATCAGTACATGTACTTATTGCATTCCGTGTCTACCAGTCGCTTGTCTACCAGTCGCTTATGCTGGCGGCAGACTGACAGCCGGTGATGGCGACGTTCGATCCGTTGTCCCAGCAGAGGGTTAGGGTCATAACTACACCCCTACATCTAGCAGCGCGCTATAGGTTACCCGCGGAAGAGACAGCGGACTACCGACCCAACGATACCTCGCAAGCGGGTATTCCAGCGAGTACAGCCATTGTTATCGCCGAGACCTCGCAAGCAGCCTCGTAAGTAGGAAGGGCAGCTAGTGCAGCCATTTGCACCGACGACACCTCGCAAGCAGCCTCGCAAGCAGGAAGGGCAGCCAGTGCAGCTATCTGCACCGACGATACCTCGCAAGCGGGCATTCTACGAGACTAATGCTACCGCCGGCCTCGTTGGCAAGACCAGAGTGGGTGGTACTACTAACAGAACCTAGGCTGCGGAATTTCTGAATCCAGAGGCCAACGCTACTTTAGCCCTTGGCAAATTGGCTTCTGGTATGGGCGACAAGGAATTGATGTCTGCGATTGGCGAGGGGGTCAATTATGGATATTTCAACAATATGAAGCACGCTGAACTCTTCCGGGTCGGAGAGAGAGGTGAAATTACACACTGTAAGCTTTGCCGTACATCGCCCCTCGCCCGAAGAATGAAACTAACGTCCATCCATGACCACCCGCAGCATGGGCAGCCGATGAGTTCGACAACCGTTCCGGCGATTGACGTTGTAGACAACACGTGGAGTTGGATGCTTGGTCCAGAGCTAGCAGACCGTGACGAAGTAGGTTTGATGCTCCAGAGAACTGCACCGTTGCTGGCTGCAGTGGCAGCATTCGATCCGAAAGGAGCTGAGCGTGTTGCACGGGAATGCGATGCGCATATAGTTGACGGGGACGAGGTCTACGAGGGCGTACATCATCTTTTGGGCAAAATTCACCGGCTGCCAGAGTAGCGACGCCCTTGGGACTGCCCGTCTGCGTTTGGCTTGCGAATGAAGTGCTCTGGATGGACTTCGGTCTATTTTGACATCGAAGCATACTTCTCGCACGCTTTCATCAGCTCTCTGAAAATACCGGGCTCCTAAAACGCCAACTATCAGCTTCGAGAATCGACCTTGGAAGCAGACTACTCACCAAAGCACTGTGCCCAGCATTTGATACTATGTGCAACTCGGATTCTGGCCAAGCTCTGCGAAGATCGACAGCTGTCTTTGGCGGACAGCATATGTCGTATCGACCATGGATGATTGTTGTCGGAATGTGTCGAATCTTGTCGATGCTCTCCTTGCTCAGCAACTCGCCTTCTTCTATAAACACTGCGTTTGAGAAGTAATGGCACTCAAGCAACGCATGCTCCAAAGACCACATTTCATCGCCCAGCTTCCGCATATGTTCTTCCGTGGTCTCCATCTGGAAGGTCAGGATATCCCACCCATTGAACTCTCGAGCCGCTCGCTGCCGTGTTTCTGGATCGGGCGACTGCAGAAAGTCATAGTACGCCTCGACTGGCCGCGACTGCTTTTGCTTGGGCATGAAGTTCAGAAATCTCTCATGCTCGTCCGGAAAATGCATGCTCGCACCAACGCCGGCTTTTCTCGCAAAGTCCAGCTCTTCCTTACGGCCTAGGAAAATGCCTCGAAGAACCATACAGCCAACCCTCTCAGGATGCCGCTGCGCATACATCAACGCCAGCGTACTGCCCCATGATCCACCAAACACCATGAACCACTTGTCAAGCTCAAGATGCTGTCGAAGCTTCTCGATGTCTTGAACAAGATCCTGAGAAGTATTATCTCGTATCTCAGCTGACGGCATAGACTTGCCGCATCCTCGCTGGTCAAAGAGAACCACACGGTAAATATGTGGATCGAAGTAGACTGTGTTTGCGAGACCTGCAGTGCCGTTGCCTGGACCGCCGTGTAGGAACACGACTGGCTTGCCGTCGGCCTTGCCGTATTGCTCACAGTAGAGTGTGTGGATGTCGCTGACTGGTAGGTAGCCTGTAGAGAAGGGTGGATTGTGTGAGTAGCCTGTTGAAGACATCGTTGCCGATTCGCACAATGTCGTGCCAGATTTCACGAGGAAGAAAAAAGAGGACAGAGAAAAGGCATTGATGGAGATATAAAAGGTTCCATGTCAGCTCAACATTTGATCAGCATTCACTGTTTGTGGCAAGTTTTGCCAAGAGCCGAATGTCCTGCGACGAGGTATCCAGTGTGTGTTTGCAGCAGCATGTTCTTGACCCATGAATGATTTCTCCAATACCGGCTTCTTCACAAACAATACACTGCCCACTCATCTAACGCCATATGCTTGATGACTGTCGAAATTCCCCTCGCAATTTTGTTTTGGCAGATACTCTTTTTCTTCGCAGCCGCCGGCGTCCCCGTCACATATTCAATCCCGAATATCGCTTTGCCCTGATCAATCAATGGCTTATACAGCCCGCACTCGTTATACGTTGAAGTACTGTACTGCTGACATTGCTCATTCACAGCAAAGTCGACCGAGCTTGCGACCTGACTGACGATCTCTCCGCCATTCTTCAGGCCAATCGCCAAGTCACGCTTGTGTGCTTCGGTGGCGAGGAACTTGATGAAGTCGATGGAGTCTTTCTGATTGAGATTGAAGCCGCCACCGTTGTGGAGGTAGACGTCGATGTTGTCGGGGTCGACTGCGTCACATTTTTTGGACTTCGCGAGGTCGAGTCTGGCTGTCATGATGTCTCTGCTTTCAATCAGCAAAGGCTAGCGTAGTAATTCGGCTGTGTGTCTCGGAACCTAATGGCTTGCGAACTCGTATTGACCCATCTCTCACCAAGCCAGTCGTCCAGACTGTCTCCGAGATCTGCAGCAGGGAACTGGCTGGCGTCGTCTCTCCATTCCTCGTACTGTGTTGAAAAGTAGCAAATAGTTTTCTTGCCCTTGGCTTTCACATTACTCCAGACGGTTGCAGAGTTATCGAAGAGGTCGCCATCGATGGCAGCTACACTGGGCAGGGATGCGGGCTTAAGCTGATTCAACAGGACGACTTGCCTGCACCCGTTAGGATCTATCGTTAGAGGGTGGAAGAGATATGCCATAAAAGGACTGTATGCATACCAAGTCGTGTTCGTTGCTGGCTTCCACCAAGCAACAGCAGATCCTAGCAGGAGAAACGGTGCGAGCTGTCGAGAGATCATGATTGAAGTTGGCGGGCTGTCATACTTCCGCAGCAGCTGCGTATGGCATCCTTCTTATAAGTCATCGACATGATGTCTTGTGCTTCAGCTCCAACAGGGAGCGACTGTTCGTGACGTTGGTAGGCCTATGAGATGAGCTGGTGGCGTCTTTCTCGAAGTCGCCGAGAATGTCTCACCTGATCCTGCTTCTTCAGCTTGCCCATGAGGGGTGGTTCTAGTTCGACCGGTGTTTCACACAAAGCCAACATAGTGGGTAGTCGAAAGATGCGCACTTGACACGGTTAGGAAGATGCTTAGGACTTGCCATTCCGTTGTCTAGAGAATCCTAAGGCTGAGCTTGGCGGGCTGGGCTGGGCAGCTTTATGTTACACAATCTCCACTCCGAACAAGATCGTTTGACTAATAGTTCGGCGCCTTGGATGTCTTCGTACAACTGTGGCATACACCAGATCTTGCAGATGAGCCTCGTATTCGGAGAAGGAGCGGAGCTCTCGCAGCCCAAAGCACTCCGATGTGAGACGCTTCAATCTCGATTCTTGGCCTTCGGCTCGTAGACAACGATCGGGAGGTCATACGCCTTTTCCTGTACAATATCGATTCTGACTTTCTCCAGCAGTCGAAAGCCGTGCTTCAAGTAGAAGTCGTATCCCATAAGGCTACTTTCGAGTACCACAGGCATGCCGATCTCATCAGTAACGCCAGTCCCCCACTGAAGTAGCCTGCGCCCAATGCCATGCCCTCTGTGCCAAGCCGGATCGGTCATCAAGAACTGCAGATGCATACAAGGCTGGAGCCATTCTTGGTCCTCATATGTGGCATGGAGTCGATCCAATAGATTACCGAAGGCTTCGTAGTCCATGATCCGGTTGAAGAAGATGCGATGATACTCCATCTCCGCAGTGACCATGGCACGCTCCATTGCATTCATCCAACCGGCTCTCTGTTGACTCCATGTTTGACCAATTGGATTGCTTTCGCCTTGTGCTTCCCAAGCTGAGAAGCCAACTACCTGGAGTCTCTGGTTTCCATTGGCCTCAGGGACGGAGGCCTCTGCTACCATGAATCTGGACTCTGGCTTGATGAAAAAGAACTTTATCCGCCGCGAAAGGAAGTCGTAGAATTCCTGGGGACGGTTCTTCCGGTCTGGGCAGAAGTGATCATGGAACTCAAAATCGTTGAAGCAGAGCCTCAAGATCTCAGTCATAGCTGGCAGGTCGGCGCGAGTGGCCCAGCGAATGTTGATTTGGGGCTTCATCGTGACGCTGGGAAGTGCGGACACCGAAGCCATCCTCGCAAGCTTTTCGCGGGGTTCGAGGTGAAACGGATCTGTTGCGAACTATGACAGAACGAAGAGGCAAGATAGACAGAATGGCGGAGTTGGTGGCCTGTCGTTCCTCACCATTTAGCCGGGCCGGTGGCCGGCGGTGACGCAGTTCGACATCGAAGGCATAACGACGAGGGGATTTTACAGCATCTCAGGTCAGCGTAAGCCTGGCATGTAGACATAGCTGTTGTGTTTCGATGCCAACTGCAGTGCCATTGAGACACATTTTGATTGTAGTGGTGCTTCGTGCCTCCGATGTTGGACGAAGACTTCTGGCTTCAATTTCAGGCCGAGCTGAAAATCAACAAAGGCTGAGAGAGATCTTGGAGGCCTGGATCTGGAATCAATTGTGCAAAGCGCACTCAAAGATGGTGAAAAGCAGCATTAGTTCGAAGGAGACGCGAGTGAAGATGGCAGTGTGAGAATTGTGAGACACCAGGAGCAGCAGAAGGTGACACGCACAGACCACTCTCACCACTTCTGCAAGTGAATGTCGGGCGGTCGGCCGGCAGCCGGCAATAACAGTGGCCTCGGTTGGGGCAGTTGATCTCCACGGCAGCTCGACGTCGTGCCTTCGACATCATCCTCCGATCGAGAGCTCTTGTAGACACACATCTTGTACAGTAGGTCCTGAAAACTTGACGTCTTTTCTATCCACTATTGGGGCTATACAGAATCGTATCCCCAAAACAACCCATCTAGGCATACGATCAACACGAGCGATATACACCACGATGCCGAAAGCATTGGTGATCGAGCACACTGAGGGCAAGCCCGGCAAGGTTTACTACCCTCTTAAGATCATTGAGCAGCCCGAGCCTCAACCGAAGACCAATGAAGTCGTCGTCAAGATCACCGCCGCGGCCTTGAACCACCGCGATCTCTTTATCCGCCAAGGCCTCTATGGCTCTATTGGATTCGGCGTGCCGATGCTAGCAGATGGCTGCGGTGTGGTAGTCAAGACCGGCAGCTCGTCTCAAGCAAAGAAATGGCAAGGCAAGAGAGTGATCCTGAACCCAGGCTCGGGCTGGAAAGACGACCCGGACGGGCCAGAAGGCAAGGCATACGCGATTCTGGGCGGAACAAAGCTCAACCCATTGGGCACCGCGGCAGAGGTCGTCGTCATTGATGCTGGCGAGCTCGAGGAGGCGCCCAGGCATCTAAACAGCCTGGAGGCTGCAGCACTACCTCTCGCGGGGCTCACAGCATGGAGAGCAACAATGACCAAAAGCGGACAAGCGAAGCCAGGCAGGAACATTCTCGTCACTGGCATTGGGGGTGGTGTTGCCATCATGGCCCTTCACTTCGGAGTGGCGTCTGGTGCCAACGTCTATGTCAGCTCTGGAAATCAAGAGAAGCTCGACAAGGCGATGAGCTTGGGTGCAAAAGGCGGTATCAATTACAAGGAGAAGGATTGGGAAAAGAAGCTCAAGGCGATGCTGCCAAAGGAGCGACAAAAGCTTGATGCCATCATTGATGGCGCGGGCGGAGATGTGGTCGATAAGGGCGCAAAGCTGCTGCGGGTAAGGTAGGCTGACTCTGCACATGGTAATTATTGCTGACGAAGTATTATTAGGACGGCGGCATCATCGCGCAATATGGAATGACTGTCAGTCCCAAGATGAACTGGGTCATGACCGCGGTACTGAAAAATATCGAACTGCGCGGCTCAACAATGGGCTCAAGGAAGGAATTTGCCGACTTGGTGAAGTTCGTGAATGAGAAGGGCTTGAAGCCGCTGGTCTCGCGAAGTGTACAGGGCATCGAAAACTTGCAGGACATCAACAGCTTGTTCGATGATATGCACAAGGGCTCTCAATTGGGCAAGCTTGTCATTGAGATATCACCGGAAGATGCGAAGAGCAAACTGTAAGCTGACAAAGTGTAGACCGCGGAATGTAAATGTTGCCTACAGCCGAGTTGCTACCTTTGCCTCATCACATGCTCGCATATATCTCGTTTCCAGAGTGAATATGTCAACCCTGTTTACCCTGCGCTTGCGAATGCCGCGGCTCATCAGTTCTTGCACGTGTGACTGTCGTATGAAGGCGACTGACGGCAATGAATGCTGCAAATTTACAGAACCAAACTGGCTGCCATGGAAACCCTATCTCCGACTAGCTGTTCAACGGAGAAAACACCAAGCGATGATGCTCCAGGCCCACGGAACTGGGAATTTGAACACTAAATACACAGTCTGGAGTAGACCTTTCAAGTCAATGCAAAGTCGCAGCCAAGAAATTTGCATGCCGAGGGCCAATGGTGTGTCACAGGACGGTGTCCGAAGTTCGAGCAAAGTTCGAGGTGACTGGGTTCCCTGACTGAAGTGAGTGTTAATGCACGACAGTGCACACGACCGTTTCGATCTACAAACAGTCCAGGCGTGACTCAGGTTCTTTGTTGTTTCCCTCACGCTTGAGCGTGGCAAGCAGTGTAGCTATCAGGATCGACTGCTAAAAGTAGTCGACGACTCACTTTACGGACTGGAGACCAGCTTCTTATTCTTTCAAGAAGTTGGACCGCTGCTAATCGATTTGAGGTAGCAGAAAGAGGGCGACATCGTGGTCTATGGACAGCTTCCAAGATGCACAAAGTAGGGGGCGGCCGGATAGAAAATCCCAGAGGCTCGATCGGAACGAAGCCATTGCAAAATGTTCCTTGCACTGCGAACACCTCGCGATACTCTCGTAATCACGGATAGCAGTTCGGCTCTGATGGTTCAAAACCGAGACAGCGTTACACATGATCGTGACTTCGGCCCAACGACGAATGTCCGAGCGAGGCTCCCTCGGAATTACAAGAAGGTGTATCGACTCTCTACTTCTCACCGCCCTTCTCGTCGCACGAACCGTGAAGCCGAAGTGCGAAATCTTCGACACTTTTCTGCTTGAAACTGCATACCCGGCAGACGTGAAGGCAGACCGTACGGCCGGGACACCGCACGCTCCTCTCCTATGCAGAGATGCTGGGCCCGAGCATCCCTTCCCGACGCGCAAGCCTGATATCTGCAAGCATCGCGGTTTCGTGCGTATATAAGCCCTGCTGTCTACTGCATCTTGTCTGCAAATATCACACTACTGTCGTTGCATTCATGGCATCATGAAGCGTCGATCATGGTGGTTTAGTTGGTAAGTACGGCGATTCTGCTTTCACTGAGAAATCGATTGGCTGATAAGCGATTCAGACCAGGCTGGCATGTGAATACACATATCAGTCTGGTCAACTACTATGATTGATTCTGTAGGCTCAGGCGAAGCAGGTAGGGTCTGACAAGAGCTTGCTTTCCTGCGTTTATGGTCCTGACTTTCACTACCTACCTCTCTGGTCTTACGTTTTTTCGACTGACTGACATCACGAGCCAAAGGGTCAACAATCGCACATCTCGACTCTGGAACGATGAAGATGACAGCACGCATCAGCTCACTTGGTGATCTACCTCAGATGATCATCCGCTGAAGCAACTCCATAAAGCAGCCTGAAGGTACTGACACCACCGATCAAACTTTAGCGAGAGCGCCCTTCAGTCGTTCAACAACCGGCATATCGATCCCCACGCAAGCCTACCGTCCAGGACTCTTACCGATGATCCGCCCGCCGCGAGTTGAAAGGCATGACGAGCCCTAGACTAGGCAACGAGATGTGGGAGCGCATTACCTGCAATGAGAGAAGGTGTCGTCAAGAAAGAAGATCGTCGGGCACGGCAGCTTGGGAGAGAACTCAGAGGTCCGACGAGTTCTTGCTAGCATATCGATGCTCGGACCTTTACAGCATGGTATTGTCGAGCACATATCAATTCTTCAAGCTTTGATCTCGCAACCACTCGCTGCTTTTCTCCCGAAGTGACCAGAGCTCATTCCAAGTCGAGCTCCACGACAGCATGTGTCGTAAAGGTGGTCTGCGGCCTTTGGAAGGATCCATTTGATCACCCGTGGATTGTACGGGATGGAAGACGTAATATGTGGAAAACGCAACCGTTGGCCGGCCTCTGGGCTTAGTCTGCGACGTTAGAAAGACAATATGAAAAGAGCACATGCGATGTGAAGACTCTCAACACGCTTCCCACTTTTACTTGCACATGGTATATACAAACAGTCTTTGAGTCACGCTCCCGCCATTCCACTCCCGTCTTCTCAATCTTCCTCATATCACACAACTCCATCCCCAACTCGCATCAAACTCCCAAGGCCCTCTGAGATCTGTCAAGCTGGGCACTTCGTCCGGTGCGTAGTACTGTAACAGCGCCTCCATATCCTCTTCTTCCATGTCACACAGATCCTCCAACGTCCACTTCACACAGACTTTACTCATCCAACCCATTCGCTTTGGTCCTTCTTCTACATCTGGTGCTACTTCCCGCAGCTTCCTCCGTAACCGGCCGACTTTCTTTATCGCATCGCCCATGTTTGGGGGTAGGGAGGATGCGATCCGTCGGCGGACGATATTTGCCATTTTCGGTCCGTTTCCGTTTGTGGATACCATTATTTGTAACGGTCCATCTCTATGCACGCTGCCGAAATAAAAGTCACACTCGGGTGGGACGTCTGCTATGTTTGCTGCTATCCTCTTCTCTTTGCATAACTTCCATATCCTCGAACTAGCCTCAGGATCGTCGATCGCTGTCAACACCATCGTTATATCCGGGTCATCGAGATCGGAGGGCTCGAATACGCGGTCGATGTACTCGACTTGTTTGAGTGCGATGCGGTGTGCGACTTCTGGGTTGAGGCCCGCGGAGGACGGAGAGATGAGCGTTACGTTGGCGTCGGCATTGAGGAGGTTGAGGATGCGGCCGGCTGCGACCTGTCAGATCGATATATCTCAATGTGTGTTCTAAGGATCATGAGGGAAAGGATTGTTGGGACGTACCTCTCCCCCGCCTATGACTAGGACTTTTTTGTTGCGGACTTGCCAGGCGAGGATTAGGGAGCCGCCGCCTTCGACTTTGGGGAAGTGGTCTTGGTCGGCCATGGTGGGTGAATGTATGTGTGGTGGGCAAAGAGAGATGGAGAGGAAGGGAAGTATTTTGGGCACGCGATAAGAGCGCGGAGATGCATGTGAGAGAATGCACAGACGCGATGGCCAATTGCGCGACGTCATGGAATGGAATGAGTGTTGCCGAGTCGGACCATCAGCCGAGCCCTAACTCGGACCCACCTGTCGTATGTGAAGCGGAACCTCAGGCACGCACGCGCGATCCGTAGCTTCACGTCTTGCATGCGTGGAAGGAAGAGTGCATCTGATTGCCGCGCGACGTCTGTACCTAGACGACATGGACCGCGACTGTGAGCTTCGGGTATCGATATAACGCGGGCCATGGCAGCGCGACGGCAGCTGGGCGGCGGACGCGTACTAGGCAGCGGTAAGAACCTCGCCCCGCCAGGCACCGCTCCACCTCCCTCGACATCGCCAGCGCCGCCGAAACAGATACAGCAAGCTCAGGCAGTCCGCTCTGGCCTGCTATCACCGTCGGATAGCTCGGTATCCCTCAGCTCGAACACATCGAGCACGCCCATCTCCACCGATCCCGAGGACCTTACCTCCCGAATCGCCCTCGATGCCGATGGGGTCGCTCAGGCGGCGGCGGCGGCGGCGGCCACGAACCGCATGGTCTGCCCGATATGCAGCGAAGAGATGGTATGTGAAGAAAGTCATGTTGGGCGGAATACTGTTAGCTAACATGTTCAGATGACGCTTCTGCAGCTGAACAGGTAGGTACGCGGAATGGGAGACCTTGGGACAATTGAAGGGCATGCCTGACTAAGGGCACAGACATATCGATGACAACCATGCCAACTTGGAGGAGATCGAGCAGGACGAGGCCAAGACATGGTTCAAGCAGCAAATGACCAAGGCGAAGAAGTTCCAGCCCCTCGCCCTAATCAACCAGAAGCTGAGGGGACTGGAGGTTTTCGAATCCAACAATGAGGTCCCTATCCCGAGCTTGCCTCCGCGCATTACCTCTGGCAGTCGAGATGCGTCTCCCGCTCCGATCGCACCAGCAGCGCCTAAGGTCCCGGAGACTCCAGATCCAGACGAGGTTGTAACCAGAGCCCACTGGCAGCGGCCGACAATGAATGATGCCTGTTCAGATCCCATGTGCGGGAAGAGGCTAGGCGCTGCCAATGGCCAGATCAACTGCAGACATTGTGGCAAGCTGTTCTGCGAGGAGCATACTATGTATCAAATGAAGCTGTCCCGGTCCGCTCAGCATGAACCAGTTCGAGGGCTGTGGTGTCGGGTTTGTGAGACTTGCTACAAGACTCGGCCTGGATATAACGATCACACCGGCTTCGAGCGGAACCACACCGACTTCTTCAAGTCTGCTCGACGGAAGACAGTGGACAAGCAATACCTTGAGACGAGCCGTTTGGAGACAAGACTGACCCGACTGACCCAGCTCTTGGCTAACCCTCCGCCGGTAGAGCAGAATCAGACTGCCGGAAAATGGATCTGGTCATCGCTTGCTGGTAACAAGTCCCAAATACGAGCTCTCGAGGAGTCTGTCGTGCCATGGCAAGACGACACATCTATCGCAGAATGTCCATTCTGCCAGCAGCCCTTCTCGCAGTACACTTTACGTCGGCATCATTGCCGAATCTGTGGTCGTGTTGTTTGTGGTGATCCCGCAACAGCCTGTTCGTCCGAAATCGGGCTGGACGTTGCCACCAGTGAGTTGGCCTTATCATCAACACATCTCAGTGCTGATCAAACGTAGTAGCTGACGCAGACTCAGAAAAGCCAGATGGTAAAGTCGCGGTTGATGTGCGCATGTGTAAGGATTGTCAGCGTACCATCTTCAGCAAAGCAGACTTCGCGCGCGAGCTCAATACCCAAACGCCGGACCAGCGGGCTTATCAAAACTTGGTTCAATTCGAACATGGCATCCGGCTGCTTCTACCAAAGTTTCAACGATTGCTTGGTCCGCTTCAGGACCCAGAGAATCCGCCAACGCCTGCGCAGCTCGCCGAAGCCTCGAAAGTGCGCAAACGACTCATGGATGCCTTTACACGGTACGACGTCGCAGCCCGACGAATACGAGACATGCCTACGCAGAGCCCGACGCAAGAAAGACTTCAGAAGGCTGTTTACCAGCAGGCATCAACATTTCTGCACATACACATGCTGCCACTCAAGTCGCTCCCGAAGATAATGAAGCATGCCACGCCCAACGGTCTACGAAGCCCTCCGACTACCAACGGCAAAGGACCAAACGCCCTGTCAGCTATCAACTATAATAGAATCGCCAATGAAAGCAGTCATCGCCCGGGAAGCAGTCGCAGCAGCAGTCAGAGCTCGGTGATAGTCACTGCCTTGGAAGCCGAGGAGAAGGAATTAAAGGAGAAATTGATCGTGCTGGAGGAGCAAAAGTTCTTTCTATCTGAGATGATCGCCGATGCGAACAAACGCCGAAAGTTTGACGAGGTGTCTGCACTCTCATCGAACGTGGAAGAGATCTCGAAGGAGATTGACCAAATCCAAGCTCAGATCGCTGGCATGGACTTTGCTGGCGCCTATGCTGCCGACGGCGCTATCAAGTGAACGCGGCCAATGTGAACACACCAATACAAACTACCATGCGAGCCGAGTGAAGGCTTGCGCTTCACCGTCTTGCCCAGCGGCTGCCTCCAGCTCCTTGCAAAGATCGTCCGCAACCTGGCAAGCTTTACTTGTCTCCCGTAAACGAGACGCCGGGAAAACCTCACTCCCCATCAGTCTCTCAAGTCGAGTATGCGCATGGATCTCGGCCAGAAGAGGTTCCTGTGATGCCGGGTCCGGAATGTCACCAACATGCTTGACCTGGTCGAAGCTTGCCTGCAAAGTCCGAATGCTCTCCATCACCTCGGCTTTCATCGCATCGATCGAGAACTCAATGGCTTGATCCGGACGAGAGGAGTAGAGGTGGCAGATAAGATCGCAGGCCTCCGGCGCTGTTGGAATGACGGATATGGTCAAGAATAAATGGCCATTTGCAGAGCGCAACAATTTGGTCAGTGGTGAGAGCTCGAATTCTGTGGGCCACCTCCAGGATATCAAGCTGCTAGCGAATGAGCCAAGCAGATCTTGTATTCGTGGCTTGCTCGCCAGCGACCGAATTCGAAATGATCCATTTGGGATAGCCATCTTCCAATTGAACGTTGCTTCGGTCTTCCAGCTGTCAAGAAGGCGCAGCTTCGCTCGCATCGGCACACCCACACGAATCGTCAGACCGTCGCTGCCGTACACGTCGAAGTTGACATACACGAATCCGCTGCTATCACTCCAACAACGGATCTCGAACAACCCATTTTCGGCTTTATTGAAGCCAGCAACTTCTTCGAACTTTGGTGCATGCACGAGCTTGCCTGTCGAGTCATAGGTCCAGCCATGGTACTTGCATCGTAAAATCTGACTTCTCCCGCATGATCTGTTCGTGACATTGTACGCTCTGTGTCGACAGACATTGTGAAACGCCCTCAGCCTGCGATCCTTGCCCAAAATAACGATGAAACTGAAGTCTGCTATGCTGAAGGTGCGGAAGTCCCCCGGCTTCTTGAAGAGCGATGTGTGGGTGACGTGCAGCCAGGTTTTGGAAAATATTGCGCGCTTCTCCAGATCGAACAGCCTTTGAGACATCCACCAGTCTTGTGGAAAGTCGAGCTCCTTGGTGACAACTGGGGCAGCGGGCTCTTCGCAGATCTGTTTTTTGCGCTCGATCCCACGCTTGGCGTACCGCTGTCGAAGACATTTCAGCCTCCGTTTGGTGTGGAGCACGCAGATGGGAAGGCAGAGCGCGAGCAACGCCGCCCCAACCAAAGAGGACACAACGGCAAGGGAAGGACTCCAGGCAGACGTCGCATCGAATGCCTGGCTCACGACCTCTTGCGCGATGAGCAAGGCCATCCTGATCCCGGAAAGAAAAGTAAAGGGCAGACGGGCAGTTCGGTCTGCTGGTGATCAATGTACTTAACATCCGCAATCTGCACTCACTGACCGAATAGTTGACCCATCTTAATCCCGCCGCTCGCACATACAGCTACCCCAGCAGATCGGCTTAGATCGACATAGACTCCAACCAAACAGCAACTGCGAAGTTTAAGACAGTCTGGTTGTTCGCGGCACATCCGACACCTCACAACGCGCCGGTTTGATACCCAGATGCATGATGACTATCTCCCGCATGCTTATTCTCTTCGGGAGACCCACTTCTGGACAATGCCTCCTAATCAGGCAATTTCTGACCTGATATCGAGATCTTCGCTATCTGTTGCGGCAATGGTTGAGATAGCAGTGCGTAACTCTGGGGAGCTGCTGTTGATGCAATGGCTAAGCTGTAGCTCGAAGAAGCCATTCCTCGTAATCGAAAGTAGCATCGTCTCTCAGCCCGTGAATCCGTGATAAGCCGAAAGACACGCTGAGCAACTTGGACTCAATGAGCTTTGCCATTGACAAACCACATAGAAACGACAAGAGCCTCTCAGCCGGCGATGTCAAACTTCCTGCCAAGAACGCTTCCAGCTTCGTGGTATCGCAGCAAACCTCTCTACCAGCTGGAACAGCGCGCCGTCTTCGAGAAAGCCTGGTACCTCCTCGGTCCTGTCATCAAGTTCAAACAAGAAGAAACCGTCGACTATGAACTCTCAGGTGTCAAGCTCCGCGTCACGCGCTTGTCCGACGATAAAGAAGACGTTGATGTTCAACAGGGAGACAACGACGACAAACCTTTGAGAACGCATGTTACGAAAACAGGATTGCTCTTCACCACCATATCAGAGAAGGCACAGACATTTGACGACTACTTCCCTGGCTTGGAGAGACTGTTATCGACAGTCGATTTTCGAGCGAGGCCATACCGGAGGTCGATTCAATACGAGGGACACTTCAATTGGAAGACTATGGTCGATGGATACCAGGAATGCCTACATTGCGCGTACACCCACCCTTCCTTCAGCGTGCTATACCCTCCTACCACTTATGCGGTTGAGAATAATCACAATTGGTGCCGCCACATTGCTGACCCATCCAAACCAAACGACGGTCTCTTTCTTTATCTCTTTCCGATTTGCACCCTCAACGTCTACGGCGGCGGGATGTCTCTCTTCCGCGTATGTCCTACAGACCAACCTGGGACTACTCGCATGGAATTTGATTATTTCAACGTCGAAGAAGGGGAGAACTTTGAAGAGTATTATAAGTTTGTAAGACAAGTCGCTATTGAGGATTACGAGCTTTGTGAGAAAGCACAATACAACCTGGAACGAGGCATTTACGCGGAGGGAATACTGAACCCGGTCAAGGAGAATGGAGTCGCATATTATCAGCAGAGGGTTCTGGAGTGTGTGCTTGAGCAACATCGGAGGGAGAAGGAAGAGAGGGCCCAGAAGGTGGAAGGGAGAGGCATGCTCGGAGCTGTTCCCGCGTCTGCGTCTGACGTGCATATGGGGGATCGAAGCTCCTGTTTAGGAAATTCGACAGCTTTCCAGGAGGGAGCTGAAGTTGGGGTTGGGATGAGTGTTGAGGTACAGTGATGACGACAACGTGACACTGGCATTTGGGTGCAAAATGATGAGTCTGAAAGGTCTCATGAAAATGCTTGCTCAACTATGGCTAGTCTCATCCACATTCCATGCAATTCAGTACCTGCGAGCGAAGCTGATGTCAGACTTCCGAAGCTCTCAGCTTGATGCTTCAAGCTCACTGCTCATTTTCCAGCAAGTGCGCCTCCATATAAAGCGTCTTGTGCCCATCCTGCACCATTCCTCTGTCCAAGAAGCCGACTAGATCATTGTCTTCCTGAGACTCCCTGCCCTGATGGAACTGATGCATCTTCATCTCGACATTCTTCTGCGGCAAGACCCAGAAGCCCCACCTCCAATTTCGGACGCGGCCACTGTCGTAAAGCGCTCTCGTGTCGTTGTTGCACTGATTGAAGACCTTGTGCAGTTTTCCGGCGATGGCAGATTCTTGGCCTTCTTTCTTCGCCATCACCTCGAAAGTGATGTCCCTGGGAAGTTTTTCCAGGCCATCACCCCATTGCTCTTCGTCGAGAAGGTTGACAATCCGCACGGCAAGGTGCATGAGCTCGTCATCGGCAAGCTGAGCCTTACGCCTGAGCGGCGAGCCTGAATACGACGCGAAGGTGAGAGTTGGTAGGTCTGGTAGCAACTGCTCTTGGCTTTCCTTGATGAGTCGACGTGTTTCTTCAACAGAGCCAGTGCGACGCTCGCCATCTTCAATAGAACCGATCAAGTCACCATTGATTCTCCTCGTGGGCACAAAGAGAGGGGCGCTGTCATCGACCAGCCTCAGGACCATGTAGCTCATCGGTGAGTGTTGAGATATTGCTGACAAGGCGAAAGATTTCTGTCCAAGGGCCAAAAGCGGTGCAGTTCCCAATACACGATATTTCTCCTTGGGCGGATTCTCGAGTGGTACCTCTGCATTTGGATCAACCTCATGGGCAGGCCTCGCGCTGAATGGAACAAAGATGGGTACAGTGGGTCTTTTGACTGGAATCTCGACGTGTGAGTCGGGAAACAAGTCCCTGATGTGTCTGAATCGGAGTTGACCATTCTCATACGATGCGGTATATGCATACCGAGGGTCGGACGTCTTACCGCCCATATGGATGTCATAACTCAGTCCACTGACGGCATCCCCATGGTCCAGTCGGGCTTCGACTTTCTGAAAAACGCTTCGCTTTCTGCAGTGGGTCTCTATTGATGGGAACAATCTTCGTGTGATGTCGGTTTTCATGCTCAAGCCTTTCATGTCGTACGGATCTGCACCGGATGGCTCTTTAGTATCAGCGGTCAGGTAGAGCATAGCGTCCGCTTTGTCGTGTTCATGGCGCGTGGCTGATAGATGATTTTGTCGGCGGTATGCCATCTCTCCCGGATCAACTTCGAAAGTGACTGACGGAATGTATGGGATGGTCCAACGAACATCGAAATCTCCGCCTACCTCTGGCTTTGGAGCTTTGCTCTTCTCGTGTATGTCAACGGTCACCAGCACTCTCGCAACTCCAGAATGAATGTGATCACGCCCGTTGTGGACCATGAGATCGTCAACGGTGTTGATGAGAATGCTCTCGGCTTCTTCCTGGCTTGTCGAGCTCTCAGAGTCTGGAGTATCGTTGGTCGGCGCCATCTGGAGTTCCGCTCTGAGAACGAATGCCTCGCCTTCTCTAAGCATTTCGGCGTGTGTTGACATCATTCTAATGCATTCACGGTTGATAGCTCTGACCCCCTCGTCCATGGATGAGTCTCTGCTCAGGGTGTGGAGGATGGGCGCCCAGTTCGCATTGGACCAAGCTGGAGACGAGAATTGAAACTTGATGAAGATTGCAGCTTGATCGGGCTTGATGTGTGCCCTTTTGGTGTCGGCGGGAAGTTGAGACGGATCGGTAGGTTCAGGTGTGTCCGAAGGTAGTGAATAGATGTCCCATCCGGAACCGGGAGCTGGAGTTCGTACTTCGTAGATGTCGACCATTGTGACACGCAAAGATCACGGAATTGTTCTGATGAGGCTTCAGGTCGTAGAGGGACTCCTTTAAGTGAGCTCAAGAAACGAAGACAGGCTTTGTTCTCATGTTTGCTCCTACGTAGACGTATGTGCCTCTTAGACTGTGCTGGAATGGTCGGTCTGATCTCGTGATAGAGATGCCAATAGAAGTCCTCGTTAGATCGAGAGTATTTGAAAACAGCGAGGAGAAGAAACTCAGCAGTTGAGCGACTCCCCTTCAGTACCGTCCTCCGGAACGGCCTTCGCCTTCTCTACGATGTGCGCCTCCATGTACAGTCTCGTATTCCCTCCAGCAACCATGGCCTTATCAAGCCAGTCAACAAGGTCGTTCATCACATTTCTCGTCTGCTCGAAATGAAACAACTTCTTCTCACGCTCCTGTGTCGTGGCTTGTGGCATGACCCAAAGTTTCCAAGTCCACTGTATCCTTCGGAAGTGCTTGTAGAAGGCGCCAGTGACATGACTATGTCCTCTGACTATCTTGGCCAGCTCTGCATAGATGAGATCAAGTTGGGTTTGGCGCTTCGCTTTGATCGAGATCACAGCGTCCTTTGGCATTTGACCTTGAGTCGCCCATCTTGTGACGTGATTGACGACGCGAATCGCGAGATGAATCAGATCGTTGTTGTTTAGCACAGCTCTCGCTTGCGGATCTGGGATAGTAAGAGACCTGAAGCAGAAAGTTGGCAGAGTTGGAAGAGGTGAGGTTTCGCCAAAAGTTTCGATGAGCGACATCGCCTGGGCGTAAGTACCGGCATATCTTTCGGCATCATCGATTGATCCAATGAGGACGCCATTGATCTCTCTCACCGCAACGAAGAGAGGCTTGTCGCCTCCAGCTGGGATCAAGACAGCGTAGCACATCTTGTTGCGAGGAGAATCTGCTGATGTGGTCCTTGGATGTTGGTTTAATCCATCGATCGGCGCCAATCCGACGTTCGTGTACTCCTGTGAAGGTTTGGGAACGAATTGTACATCGGGTGTCGTGGCAGCGTCTGAAACATCAACTACTGATAGTTGGATCTCAAATGGTACGACAGGTGGTTCCGGTTTGTCAAGTGTTGCGGCTTCTGCGTCTGCGAACAAGTCGGCGACGCGAGCGACTCGTATATGACCATTTTTGTCAGGCCGTAACAAGAGATTTCGGGCATGACATTCACCACGAGCATGCATCTTGAGCTAATACGTTACATTACCGATGGCTTGGCCAGAGTCAGCCAGCGACTCGTTGCACTCTTCGATCGTCTCCTCGACCGCGCTCTGCACATCCTCAAGAAGCCCTGAAAGAGGTCTATGCATCGACAGCGCATCGTGGACGTCTGCTTCTTCCTCGTAAATCTGTCCGTTCATGTAATACATGATCTCGATTTCAGCATCTCGACGATAAACCAGCTTCTCGGATGGCAGAAGCTCCCAGACGGTAGGCTCAGTTCCAATCTTCCAGTCAACTTCATGTTCGGCTGTCGGATTTGGCACGGCATTAGCCTCCGATTTGTCAACCACGACCAGGCCGATTGTCAGAGCAATATCTAGCAAGTCGCTTCGCAGCATCAGGTCCCCGATGCAACCTATCCGGCGCTGTTCAGCTGATGGAGGATCAAGATGCACGCCTTTGCCCTTGTGAAGCCTGGCCTGCATGATTAATGCCTTGCCGTTCTCCTTTAGCACCTGAAGAGGCTGCGCGTGTTCCTTTCGAAAATCTTCCTCGATGCCTTTCAGGAGTTCAAACAGCTTGTGCATGCCATCACGTTTCTTGAAAAGAAGCGAGTAGCCTTGACAGTGTTGGAAGTCCGGCTCTTGAGAGCTGAAATAAATCTTGACTCGACCGGAGTCCAAAGGAGGGTCTTTAATTTCGGGGAACTTATCTTGTCGGCGGTACACAAATTCCTGTATTGATCGATCAAAGAAGACCGCTGGGAGGTCTCTCACAGCCCACTGCTGATACGAATGACTTGGAGACATGGCGTGAGTCGGATTGTGAGCTTTCAGCCTGAAGTCAAGATCAACATCAAGCCGAACAATTGCAGAGTCTCGCTCATAGCAGCCAGATCGTGACATCAAGTCGTCGACTGTAACCACAAGATCCTGTCCAGATTGAGTGCCACTTTTGACAGGAGCTCCAGGCCGGTGCTTGGCCGAACTGGACACCGAACGGCTGTCGGGGTAGTCCGCATATGAGCGGAAACGAGCCTTGAGTATCGCGAGTTCGCCCCCTTCACTGACTTCTGTAAGGAACGTAGGATCCACCACAAGCATCCTTCGGCAGACTGCATTTAGCTCGGCGAGAAGGCTTGACAAAGACTCGTCTCTCTTGGCGGTATGAATGATAGGCGCCCATCCACTGGAGTAGCACTCTCGCGCGCAGTTGATTTTGATGAGAACAGCAACTTCATCCTCGCCTATCTCAATGTGGCGGCATAAAGGTGGCAGTTCGGGCGGCGTGGGCTTAGTCGACGGCCACTGAAAAATTCCCCATCCGTTTCCTGGTACACGAAGCTCGTACAAATCTTTGGATGCGGTTCCAGACATTTGCGGTGTTCAGCTGAGAAACGTTGGTTCACGATGAGCATCATGAGGTATGACTCTGCAGTCTCCGGCTTCCTTTAGATGCACTCCCCTGTTTGCTGCTGCGCATGCATTCTGCAGGCTCTGAAGGATCTCACTCTTTAACAAAGAGCAAAGTGAGCTACGCATCAGCGATCTTTGAATCAAAGAAATTTGATACCCAGGTAGAACCAACACCTATTGTGCATCTCGGAAGAACGTCGCTCGTATGAGATGTTGCTACATCAGAGCTTTGAGGCCAGCATCAACCACGCTCGCTCTCTGCGGCCGGTCAATCCCCATCTTTAGAGTGACCCACTTGCTCAACCTCACACTCGGCTGGTCAATAGCAATCGTCGCAATCCACGAAATAAACAACGTGCTCGGCAGAATCAGAGACATGGCGACCAGGAATCTCAAACTCAGCCCCGGTGGTCCAGCATCTGAGATCTCGAAACGATTATCCCATATCCCTCCTGCCAAAGACGGATTCACATATCCGCCTACGAGACTCTTGAAACGATCCGCAAAGATGCGAGCCCAAGGCGAGTGGACGAGATAGAGCATAAAGCTGATGTAGCCGAGGAACTTGAGGGTGCGGAGCTGGAAGAATGACTGTAGCCAGCGGATACGAAGGACTGCGTAGACCATGAGTGTAGCTCCCATGGTTGTCCAGTATCGGAAGAATCGAGCGTCGTCGTAAACAGCCGGTATCATCCGTGTGAGAGCCTTCCAGCCTGGCGTGTTTGCGGAGTATGATCTGTGATCTGGATAACCAGGCTCTGAGAGCAGATACCAGCCGATGAGGAAGCATAGATGGGCATATATTGGCTGATACGCAAGACGGCGTGTAGAGCTTTGAAACAACTGCCTGGAGAATTTGGCTGTAGTTGGAGCCATCATCGATGCTGCAAGGTCCTTGCCTTGTGTAAACAGATTCCCCACTTGCGCACTAAGGTGGTCGCCAACCGGCCAGGTATCATTTATAGCCAGCATCATGCCCCACACAAAACACACCAGGCTCCAGTGGCAAGTCGAGTTTAGGGTAAAGAGTCCACCGAACAGCATCGCTAATGAGATTGCTGTAGGTGTCTTCACTCCAGGACCAGAGACTTTACACAGAGAAAAGGCCAGCAGAATACCGTATGCCATCAAGCTGCCGGTTAGCTCAATTGGAATTGTCCAGACGACTTTGTTGTAATTGAAAGGCTCTCCATACTCATGCTCGTGCCATGGGCTGAAGTATTTCAAGCTTTTGATAAGATGCCATAGTTCATTCAACAAGTTGTTTTGCGGAACCGGAGGCAGGCCAGGATCGATCACGCAAAGGCCAGGAATCTGGAGCAGGAACGCTTCTGTCAAGGCAATCGCCAGGACTGGAAGATAGAGGCGTATGGGTCTTCTCACAATAGCTCCAAGCAGTGTTCGCCTGATTGCCCGGCTATCACTGGTGAGCTCGGCTTTCTTCAATCTCTTCAAAGGACCAATGCTCAAGGCATATCCACTCAAGACGAAGAAGATTGCCACTGCGGCGTTACCACCATTCCATATGAGCCGAATGAAGGGCAGAGAAGTAAGATGCCAGTGTACGCCATCTTCTCCATACCCATGCTCGTGGTATCCCAAAGTAAAGTCTGGTGTGAGATGATGGAAGAACACGAAAAGCGCAGCGAGCCCACGGAGTCCGTCCAGGTATTCAGTTCTCGACGGACGCTGTGTTACACTAGCTGAGAGCTTTGCGGGCGGGCTTTGTGATGGATGGAATGTTGTCCTCTCTTCAACTTCCAGCAGCGGTAATTTGCTCTCTACGTCCTCGAACCTGTCCTCGTCGTAATAGTAGGCTTCCATGGTGATGTCTTCGCAGTATGCTAGGTCGTTGTGAGGCCTTGGAATGTCTGTGCAGATATGCTCATGCCATAGGCAGCTCGCTGTCGGTGTGATCTCTCACGGCCAGGGAGGGGTATCCAAGCGCTCTGCTTCTGCCAGTCTGCCATCTTACCAAGCAAGCAGGCGTCTTCCAGTCCAACAATCCATTTGGTCTTCTGTCGCTAAAGCTCAGCAAGCCACTTCGGGGTGTGCGATTGTCTCAAGCTCGATACAGCGAAACTTTTGCGGTCAGCAGTGCGGCTTGCAGAAATTCTCCCAGCACGCTACGCGATGTCTGCGATAGTGGCTTTTTGGTCAGTGCCACCTTTTCGGGAAGGCCACGGGTACCGTTCTAGTCGAAGTCGCTTGTCAGTTCCAGAAGCATGTTGTGGCGTTTCCAGCAGACGCCCAGGAAGCTGACACCCCGCAGAAGGGCTGCATGAGATGCCAAGAAATGCATGCACGCCACAGGTCTTATCGAAGTCAGTGTATCCGTCCTGTGTCTCAGATTCACGTGCATCTGAGTGCTGGCGGGATGCACGACAATGTTGCCTTCTGCTTGTTGGGCGATTGAAGACCTTCAGTTCAACAACAAGCCTCCAGCTTGAAACTGTATCGAACAGTTGCAATCATGGGCTTGTCAATTTGCACTCGACGCGTTGTCCTTCGTGCACTTGCTGCATCAGTATTGTTATTCTTTCTTGCTCTTATCTTCGGCAACGCAAACCTGAAGCCAGAGCGAAGTCATTTGATACCAAAATCGTGGCCAACCCAACTATGGGTGCCCAAAGGACAAACTCCAATCTCGCCCCAGTTCAGCCGGCGAGCGAACGCAACCTTCGTCTCGCTTGTACGAAACAGTGAACTCGACGGCATCCTGAGCAGCGTGCACGATGTCGAAGAGCGCTTCAACCGCAACTACCATTACGATTGGGTCTTTCTGAACGACGAAGAGTTCACCAAGGAGTTCAAAGAGAAGACCAGCAAGGCCACCTCGGGTCGGGCGAGATACGGCAAGATCGACCCAGAGCAATGGAGCTATCCCGCCGGCGTCGACCAGCAATTCGCAGCGAACGCCAGAAAAGAGATGTCAGCAAACCCGGCAGGAGTCCCGTACAGCTCCAGCGAGTCCTATCGCCACATGTGCAGATACCAGTCTGGGTTCTTCTATCGTCACCCGCTCGTGGCTGAGTACGATTGGGCATGGAGGGTTGAGCCATATATTCAGATCTTGTGCGATCTCCCGTACGACCCTTTCAAGTACATGGCGGACAACGGAAAAAAGTTCAGCTTCGTCCTCTCATTGAACGAGATCAGCTTGACGGTGCCCAGCTTGTGGACACATGTCAAGTCTTTCATGGAAGATTTCCCTCAGCACATTAGCAACAACAGCCACAAGGCCTTCTTGTCAGAGGACGGCGGCAAGACCACCAACTACTGTCATTTCTGGAGTAATTTCGAGATCGCCAGCTTGAATTGGTTCCGTAGTGAGGCGTACAGCGACTTCTTCACCTATCTTGACCAGAGTGGCGGGTTCTTCTATGAACGCTGGGGGGATGCCAGCGTGCACTCGATAGCCGCGGCGCTGATGCTGGACAAGGGAGAAATCCACTTCTTTGACGATATTGGCTACTATCACCAGCCTTTGACGAGCTGCCCAAGAAGTGCAGAGAAGCGGAAGCAACTGAATTGCCGCTGCAAAGAGGAGGACAATATGGACTGGAATCCATCGTGTAAGCCTATCCACCGCGGCGTCTGGCAAATTGCGATTGCTGATGTCTCATTGCAGGTACGAAACGCTTCTTCGAGGTTGCCGGCCTTGATTTTCCAGAGGGACATGATCGCAATGTCCCGCCAGAGCCAGGGTTACTGCGGTGACAGAAGTCTGGGCATAGATAGTCGTAATTCATCTCATTCTGAACTTCCAAGCTCGATCCCCTCGATTGCATGCCATGGGGTATGTTCGTTCTGGTCGCTTTCCACCCAGTCTCTTGCTGGTGTGCTCGTGGCCGGTGATGCTGCCACGGACGTCTCTCCGCCACCACGTGGAGTCATGCTAGTCAATCTGATGCCCCGCCTGGTCTTCGTGATGGTATGTAGCGTGGCGGGAGAGCCGATACAAGATTCCTACGAAATGGCTTGTGGGTGAGCCAGAACGTGTGAGAGCTTCGAAAAGGCGTTTCGGTGGAAAGTTTGTCGTCGAAGCCATCTCCTGAATCATACAGCCGCAAGCTCGGGCTGAGGCCTGAGGATGCAACTGACAGCCAAGACAGCCAGCCTCCGAGTCGATTTTTCTAGCGCAGGGACCAAGCTGACCTCACTGCAGCAAGGTACAGTGCCAAGACGTGGCGCAATGATCCATGCGCTATCAAAGTGTGGCGCGGAGCTCCATGATATGGATACGCTACTCTGACTTCACCTCTCAAAACTTGCATGTGAACATCGGACATGGAGAAACCTACAACACGCCTCAAGACTTCGCTACACATCGCATCCTACATCAGCTGGACCAGTCGCGACGCCTCAAGCTATCGTGGGCGCGCCGAAGTGCCATGCATATCGAATCGATGCGGCGCTCACCGAGTAGCCAGATCTGCTCACAATGCTCCATTGAGTACAGCGCACACCCATCAGGAAGACGCTCAACCCTGCTCATATCGTCTCACAATGCGGAGTCGTCCAATTTGGCTTCCTCGTGGCGGCTCTGGGCAAGTTGCAACGCAGGCCCCGCTGTCGATTACACTCCGGGCCTGGACTGATTCAGGTCAAGTTCATTATGCAGACTCATGTGAATGCTCCTAGGTCCAGCTAGCCATTTCAGTCGGACTGTCCGACCATCAATGCAGGATTTCCTCTTTGAAACTTGACCAACGATTAGTTACTTACATGAACCCACGCGGCGGGTCTTGGCAAGCACAGGAAGCATCACCACGATGAGGGAAATCCGCTTTGGCTACGCTTGACCAGACAGCTTGAGAGTCACGTTGTAGCGTCCAACGCACAGACTGGTCAGCTACAGGGAGGGAAGTATGGCGTGCAAAACAGTGCAATTTGCAGTCCTCCATAAAGACTTCCTTGCTGCCAGACCAAATCACAAGTCCTTCCCTTACCATTGCCAAAGTCTTCACCCTTAATTTTACTGTCCACACATCCACAACATGCGCTTACTACCTCTTTTGCTGGTCTTGGCTAAGGCCATCTACGTTGTTGCGGATGCTGACCCAGAAGCCAACCCAGAGGCAGTGGCAGATCCGCTAGCAGAGTTGGAAGAATGGACAGATGAGGCGCCCGTCGAAAAGAGAGACGAACTGGCTGTGGAGAAGAGAGCCGCTTCCAGCTGTCCATCTTGTCCAGCTGTCTTGCAGTCTGCCGTTGCACCTTTCACGAACTCGCCTCTTGCGAAGGAATTCTGTGCCCGCTACGCCAATGGCACCATCAATCAGAGCCCGTAAACATCCATTCTCCTTGTCAAACTGGAGTTTCAAGAGTGCATGCTTACTCAAACATTCATAGGTCGTGTCAAAATTTCGGAAACTTGCTGATGAAGAACGCTCAACTCTTCTGCTGCTGCCTCTGGCCTGGTAACGGCACCGCTCCAGGCACTACCAGCCCTCCACCAGCGAATAACGGCACCAACTCCACTCAACCAGCTCCTCCCAAGAATGGCACAAACACAACTGGTACGAATTCTACGCAGCCAAACCCACCGAAGAATGGAACCAATACCACGACACCCACCAACGGTACAAACTCTACGCAGCCAAACCCACCGAAAAATGGAACCAACACGACAACACCAACTAATGGGACGAACTCCACTCAACCAGCTCCTCCCAAAAACAGCACCAACACGACAACACCAACTAATGGGACGAACTCCACAACACCTGCCCCTCCGAAGAATGGCACCAATACGACAGGAACGAACTCCACAACACCTAGTAATGGTACAAATTCCACGAACGCTACAGCGCAAGTTCCGCCGACGCCACCGATCATCATAGTCCCTTCAAACGGGACAATCACCGGTCGGGCTCTGCAAGGCGCGCGAAATCTCTTCCGCCGCATGTGGAGAGCCTGGTCTGGAGAGCCAATTCCATCAGGGTCGCCAATCACCCTTGTCGATGGCGTCCCGGTGGATGTCACTGAAGAGCCAGTTGTTGTGCAGCCACCCGAGCCAGAGCCATTGCGACCAATGCCGAAGGGAGTTGGAAGAGTCGGCGGCGGAGCCACAATCAGGAATCGTAAATTTGCGCTGTCTCTGGAGAGTGAGGGCGTGATCATTCATTTGGAGATTCCGGATATCTCTGCTTGAAAGATTTGACTGTGACCGGGCATGATTCGACGGCTTAGGCGCTTGGGCTTCGGAGATGTGACATAGCACGGGCGTTACTTAGATATGAGGAATGGAAAGGTCTGAAACATACTCTTCCGCAGAACCTCTTGGTTGAAGACCATGTTCATGCATGTTACGCTGTTCTTTTCTACGGAGAATGCATCAGTATGCCGATAGTGCTCTACGTCAGTAGGACATAAGCAGATCGCGAAGGGGAGTTGAATGCAGCGCGTCGCAGAGGACGCGTAATTAACAAAGAGTTTAACGGGGACCATGAGATTTGGAACCAATCAATGCTTCATGCACCGCGCATTCCTCATTATAGCGGGGATCTCAGAAATTGTAGCGCCAAGCGCACCGACGACATGCGCGAGGGACTTGTCTGGGATCGAGGTCTAGAAAAGTTGTATGGAAACATCGAGCGGGCTATTTAGGTAGAAGACGACGAACAGGAGAGCGAATAGTCCACATTAGGCCGAAGAGCTTCGAGCGTGCATATGATTCTTGTCCTACCTCCGACGAGTTTCCCTACGTCCTTTAAGGATGTCTAAGCACTGTTGATCGGACCAAAGTCGATAGTATTCTAGTAGATAACATTATCAGCAATATAATTCTGACTAATTTGAGCAAACTCTCGGACCGCGTATCGTTCAGATCCTCTACAGACCCCAGTTACCTCGTAATAGTATAGAATAGCAAGGCAGCAATAAGCCCTGTACCAATTACTATGATAGGCATAAGCTCTTCTCTAAATGATTGTTGCGTTTCAGGGAATGCGAAAATGGCGAAAGTCTTCGCTGCAAACCAAGAGTACGTTTATATTTGACATAGCATACTACCTTTCAAGAAAAGTACGCCCGTGCCCGAGATCTAGCCCGTTCTTGTCCTCTTTCCTACTATCCTCACTCTAACTTTCCCTCCTCACCCTACGGATTCCTATTTTGACATTCCCTTGCCATCTTAATTTTCACCTCGCTTGCCACCGTCTCACTCTTGCGGATTCATCTTGCCTAGACCCACCTCTCGCATCTAGAGAGGATACTCTTTGCCAACCGGCAAATACCAAGCTTCCCTCATGTGCAAGACATCCTCTGTCACATGCTTCCCGATGTGAATTCCCCATCCGATAGCATTTCGATGCTGAATCCCACTTCGTCTACACCCTCCCGTGCCTTCGATTAACTTTCTGTCTCTCCCCCAGCTTCGAAAGATGTTCTCCAACCCTCTTACTCCTTGGACACCTCATAGATCTCAGCAAGGCTTTACAAACTCTGAGTTGGTCTCAATCACATCCTACCCAGTTGCTGGCAGGCCGTGATTCGTGCGCGGCAATGTCTGATACTCGCCTCCTCAACTCTGGCCTTGACGCATAGTGGAAATGGGCTGACAAGCTCCAGACCCTGTTTCCTCCAAGCTCAGATCCAGATTGCTCCTCACAAATCGTTCTCGCAATGTATTGTAGCTGACCGACGTCACAAGGACTCCGAGGTGCTGGAGAGTGTCTTGGTAACTTTCTATCACCGAAACCACAGTGGACAAGGTCACGACGATTCGGTAGATAGGGAATTTATCGCTATAGTATAACACTGGGAGATGTGGATATGAAGTTATCAGGATCAAGTCGAATTCATAGCGCGTATCTCATACAAATCATACATACATCCCCCATCAAGCCCCTTACAAATCAATCTTGACAAAGTCCAACGACTTCAAAGTATTCAGCAACGTATCCACCATGTAAGACTCGTTGTAGTCATTTGATTGCACCTGCAATAATTCCCCCTCCCCAAAATGACCACTGATGACCTCGGCACTAGGCTCAGGCACATCAGCCAAGAAGATAACCTTCGTCTTAGTCTCAACAGCTGTATGTGTCCTCGTCGAGGTGACTTCATTGATCCCAGTAACACCCTTAGTGACCGTTGAAGTCGGGGTTCTTGTATGCACAGCTACAGCTGTGCTTGTTGAGGTTGGGATGTCTAAGCAGTTGCATGCTCGATCGATGAAATTTGGAGAAGGATCTCGCGAGCGAGTTTGAAGATATGTGAGTTCGAGCACAGCGCTGCAGGCTGGTGTTCCGCTCCAGGAATCGAGGGTTGTAGTTGTAGTGCTTGTTATTGTTGTTGATGCGATGATCGTTTTGGTTCGCACGATCTGACTATTCGTTACGGTGGTCGTTCTATTGATTGGTTGTCAGCAGTCGATGCGCTACCGAGACTACAAACGTCCACTCACGAGGCTTTCGCTGTCTGCGTTGATGTAGATGTCATTGTCTCTTTCGGGATCTGGAGATACGCAGAACAATATGCTGTTGCGTGCGGCGTTGGCAAAAATGCAGTAACGAAGAAGTTGACAGCAGCGCAGCCAAGCTTGCCGCCAACACCTCTGTCTTCTGCCGTCGTTGATCCAGCAATGGAAAGCAAGAGTAGTCCAATATTTCTGAGCGACATCTTGTACGATCTTCTTTGACAGCAATGACTGGAGCAAGGAAGGGAGGATGAATTGTTCTGAGGACTTGAGATGGGAAGTCCATACACCCTGATCATTCAACTCGCTTCGACCCTCCGCAAGCCATTCCATTGATCTCGACCTGTACTCTCGCAAGCTTGATGTTTTAGGACGTGAAGTCGCGGTGTCTCCGAAACCTGCAGCTGCAAGCCGCACTCTGTCGTCAAGCCACATCGCTTCCCCAGGTGGCTTTTACCTCATTCACTAGGGTGGATCCTGCGGAAGTTTAAATCTGCGCTATGACCTGCAGGACGCAGTACCACGTGGGAGCGCCAACGTGGTGGCGCGAGCTCTTATCGTGTTTCAGAGTCTTGGCAGCCATAGCTTGCTGCATTTCGAAAAGTTACACATCGGCATTCTACGACAATGTCAGCTGGGGTTTTCGACTCACGATGCCATGTGGTGTGCGGTCTGGACACGCCATGTTGGACTCACATCAGCCAGCCACGATCTCGCAACTTTCGTCCTCATACAGGAAATGGACGATTAAGTCGAGAGCGAGATCTCGAATCAGCCATGGTGCAGAAGCATGAAGGTGCTTCTTCGTCCAGAATACGACTTTCAAGTCATGTGGAGTTAGGCAAGACCCCAAGACTGTACGGACAGTCTGCCTTCTGAACACGCCGTCCCCAACCAGCTGAACAGAAGTCTCCCTCCTCCTTCTCACAGCCGATGCAAGACTTCCAGTGATGAACCGCTCGTACCTTCCTTACTACGCCGACGACCTTCTGCCAGACACAATCACCGAGAAGACACCATTGCTCATCATGTCGACCAGAAAGCCCACAATTCCTCCCAGCAAAACTTCTCTGGCATCGCAGAAGCTCCCATATGCCTTTCAAGAACGACCAACCCTCTGCATCCTCCTAGCAGCAATAGCCCTGCGCTGCCTGGTGGCAACTTTTCCATACTCTGGCTACCAAAGTCCACCTCGACATGGCGACTTCGAAGCCCAGAGACACTGGATGGAAATCACAACCCAGCTTCCAATGACACAGTGGTACTTTCAGGGTTGGAATTGGTGGCCTCTAGATTATCCGCCTCTTACAGCGTATCATAGCTGGGCTCTGGGCAAGATTGGCAGCTTCTTCGATGAGAGTTGGTTTGCACTATACGAATCGAAGGGATTGGATACGCTGGGCTTGAAAGTTTTCATGAGGCTGTCCGTGATGACTTCCGAGTTTGCGATCTTCGTTCCGGCAGTCGTGCTCTGTGTTCGACAACTGCGCACAAAACACAGTGAGAAGAGTGGCGAATCCAAAAACGGCAAGCAGACAGCAGGTTTACTGGCCTTGGCAGCTCTCCTCCTACAGCCAGCCATTCTCCTGATCGACCACAGCCATTTCCAATACAACACCGTCATGCTCGGTTTCTCTCTGGCAGCCATAGTCTGTCTCATCGCAGGCCGAAACCTCCTAGCATGCGTCTTCTTCGTCGCAGCACTCGGCTTCAAACAAATGGCTCTCTTCTACGCACCCGCAATCGCGGCGTACCTTGCTGGAACATGCTTTGCACCGCACTTCAAACCCGAGCGCTTCGCCGCAATGACCATAGTCACACTCCTCTCCATGGCGGCAGTGTACGCTCCACTACTCATCGGAACATGGCACGAAGCTTCGATCAACGGCTCATTGCCGCCCGTCTCCTCACTCGATACATCATTGGCCTCGCTAGTGACGTCTTTGCCAGAGATTGCCCAACAATACGTTCTACAGATCCTCCAAACACTCCACCGCATGTTTCCACTCGGAAGAGGTATCTTCGAAGACAAAGTTGCCAACATCTGGTGCGCCATCAACCATTCCGGACTGTACAAAGTTAAAGATCTACATGCACCTGAGTTCCTCGCACAAGCTGCTATGGGGCTGACTTTGCTCGCCATTCTCCCTCCGTGCCTGATCATTTTCACACGCCCTCGGAAAGAGCTGGTCCTTCCAGCTTTCGCGGCTTGTGCGTGGGGCTTCTTCTTGTGTGGATTTCACGTCCATGAGAAAGGCGTGCTGTTGCCATTGATGCCAATGACCGCGATGTTGGCGAGTCCGAGCGGCAGAAATGCTGCGACAAGAGCTTGGGTCGGGTTTGCGAATATTGTTGGTGCTTGGACACTTTTCCATCTGATGATCAAGGATGATCTGCGCTTGGCGTACTTCTTGGTTCTCGGGATATGGGTGTTCTTGTTCGGTCGACAACTTTTGTGGGAGCCTTGCCGCCAATCTGGAGCAGATGCTCCGTCTCTAGCCACGAAGTGCCTGCATCTGTCTGCTTACGCTGGCATTGCTGTATGGCATGTCCTAGAGTACACCGTTACACCTCCGTCGGGCAAGCCAGACCTGTGGATTGTCGGCAGCATGATTCTAGGCTGTGGAGCGTTCTGTGCTTGCTATCTCTGGTGCCTATGGACTTTGTTCCAGGGCAGTGGGCTTGCGAAAGAGATGCGAGGTGTGATGCAACAGCTCAAAAGCATGCTTCGTCTTGTCTCATAGATGCTGTAGTCAGTCAATGATGCGATCAAATACTCAAGATACTCGCACAGCAAAGACACTCATCTCCCCAACGACGACCTCTATCCCGCGTGCCTCTCCTCCACGATATGCGCCTCCATGTACAATTTCCTATTCTTCATCCCCGCCATCTCCGGATCCAAATATCTCTCCAACTCATCCACCTCCTCATCCCCAGGTCCATATGCCTCCTGTCGATATCGATACATCCTATGCTCCTCACCACGAGTCTCAGCCTGCGGCAAAACCCACAATTCCCAAGTCCAGAGTCGCCTCTTTTCGGTCTCGAAGAGCGGCGCCGTCTCTGGCCAATTTTCACTGAACCTGTAGAGTTCTCCACTGAGCTTTTGCTTGATGAGTTTCTGGTGCTGGGCTCGCTCAGATGCGAGAGCTGTACAGATGACATATTTCGGGAGGACAATATCCTTGGCCCAGAGGTATTCGAGGTGGTGCTCGACGCGGATGGCAAGGTGGATTTGTTGATGGTCCGGAAGTCGGACCGGGGAATTTCGAGAAGAGGAGTAGCGATCGAAGCAGAGCGTTGGGAGGATGGAAAGAGGGTTCCGGGCATGCAGGAGGGGGGTTCCAGTGCTGTGTGAACAGTACTCCACACTGCTGTCGCTGTCTTTAGCTTCATCAATGTCCCCGATGAACAAGCTGTCGATCTCCCTTGTGGGAACATATTTCGGCGGATCAGTGCCGTATGGGCGCTGAAGAACGCAGTAGAACATATCATCATGCTGCGATCCCCGCGTATCAGAAGATTCGAAACGTCCAAACTGCTCGATGGGCACACGACCCGTGTTGCGAAACAACTGCTTCGCTGGTTGAACCCTCTTAGCGGGCGGTGGCATTGCAGCTGCATGCTCAAATATCGGCTCGATGGCGAAATCGAGCTGCGGAAGAGTTGCTTGGACTCTGAGCTGAAAGTCTGTGAGCAGATCTCGAAGACATTTGAAACGACGTTGCCAGTTTCCCTCCATTTGAGTGTATGACCTTGCCTCCTCGCGTAGATCTGCGAACATCGAGACAGTGTATCTGCAGTCTTTGAAAACCAGCCCTTTGGATCTCAGTCGCTGCTTCAGCTCGGGGGAGGGCGCAGTAAAGTGGCTCCGTACGGCTGAGGACATGAAATCTATCGATCGTGACAATTCAACGAGCGACGGAGTTGGTTTCCTCGGCTCCGGATCGCCAGGAAGTGTGTAGATGAATTGAACGAAGCAGTGCCGATGTTCTGGTGGTGGGTACTGATAAGCCGGCTTGCCATTCCAGTAGTCGACCATGACCGCTGGTATGGTGCCAACTTTCCAATGCGGTCCCTCGTAGCTGTCGTCTGATCTGACACGCGTGGTTTGCGTTCCATCCACAACGCTCAGAACGACTTCAACCAGTAGATCTGCCGATTCATCTGGAGGGAGGAGATCGCCAATAAACACAAGTCGTTTCTTACTAAACGACTTCTTGTTCCCAACAAGGTTGGCAAGCAGAAAATAAGCATGCATCTTCAAGCATTTGCCCTCGGCCTTCAGACGATCCAATAGTGATTGTTTCTCCTGAGACTTCTGCACGCATGCCAGATTGAAGCAGCCGATGATTGCAGAGATATCGTGATTCGTGTGGGTGGGAATTTCGAAGGCGAGGTGGGTGAGGTCTCCGAGCCTTGGATCGGGTGAAGTGAATCTCGCCGTGATCATCACATCTCTTTCGGTCACAGCCGGGCTCATGCTTGTTTCGGTAAGAGACAGTGTTAGAAACCTTGATTTCCAGCGAGCGAGATGGAATTACTGCGGCGGCCTGTCGGTAACATGGAGAAAATGGCGCCTCGTCAACAAAGAGCTTGATGAGAAGTTGCCAGAAGTTGCCAGTCCCTAGCCGAGAGAGTAAGACTGACCTTCGGGAGTCCGCCGTAAGTCGCTGGCGCTTTCCAAGTAGAAACGGAGACCTCAAGATACAAGCCTTGTGAGTCCGAGATGACGGGTAGACCGTCTTGTGGGCATTGTGCTGCTGGAGAGGAGAACGAGGTGTCAACGTTCAGCTCAGTCAATACGTGCGTGATCCCCAACATGATACGCTGCCCATGAATGCACCACACGCGGGTTGGCGTCCGTCAACTTGCTGACCTCCCATCGCTGGTATGCAGTTTCTCGCCCAGTCTTTCACCTCAGACATTCACATGACAGTACAACTCCTCCCATTCTTCACCTCCACCTTCGTGCTGGGAACTTTCTCCCACTCCACTTCCGGCCATGACTCCGAATCCTATCCTCCTGAAAATGAGCCTCCATATACAACCCTCTCTTCCCGTTTTCCATCATACCCTTATCCAACCAATTTACCAGAGAACCCTTCTCAAACCGATAGATTTTCTCATCCCCGCCTTTTTGGGGCATGATCCAGAGATCAACGCGCCATTTGACACCGCATGTGAAAATCTGATGGACGCCGTCTTCGGGAGGGAGGTTGTGCAAAATGTCCAGAATCTTGGCGCGGATCTTTTGAGCCGGATCAATGGTACCCGCAGATATGGAAACATCGAAATAATCTGGCATTTCGATGGTTGGAGCAAGGTGTCTCAGTCGACTGGGCAGGCGGACATCTGGTTGAATCGCTAGATCGATTCTTGCATCCTCATCGATCTGCGCCACGTCTTGAGGCCTCGGATAGAGGTAGTTGTTGAAAGTCAGCCAAGGAAGAGCCGGGCTACGGAACCGAGTATCAACATTGTTTGCTGAAGCAAGATCAAGGAACTCAAGAGGCGGCAATGGAACGTTCCGGTCTGTCCCCTTCGACCAGATAAGCACACCGTTGATGTCTCTGGCGAGCATGCTCTTGATAACGGAAGATCGACATGGAATGTGCGAGTTGTAGTCTTGAATGTTTTCGATTGGTTCAGTGGCGGTAGCTCGCTGATTATTGACCTCGCTCGACTTGACCACTTTCTCGACAGAGCATACAGCCCAGACGACAGGTGGTAACGAGAATGACGTTCCCATGGGATGATGAGATAGAGTGGTGCGAGCTGGCGTAGTTCCCAAAAGCTCGAAGCAAAAGTCCGATCTGACTACACGAAGGTCGAAAGCCTGCCGTTCATTGGCTCTGCCACGTTCCAGTACAATATGTACCCACACCGGTAGAATTGGCTTCGTGTTCCGTTTCAGCTCTGCATTGTGAAAGACATCGCGGACGCAGCAGATGCGGCAGTCATCGGGATCTTCTTCGAGATATTGGTTCCGAAAGTCGGCGCCACGGGTTCCAAAGCCAACGGAGAATGTCAGTTTGGCGGGACGCTTGCTCACGAACCTCAGACGGTCCAAGTACGTGTTGTAGAGCCTTATGATCTCATCCGAAGCCAGTTGTTGCGCCTGGAGCAGGGTCGATTGCAGAGGAATTTTGACTGATCCGGTGCGAAATTCTGAGGTCGTTCCAGCTATGGGATCCACAATCTTGCAAAGGAACTCGAGCTCGGCATCAGTGTGGTTTAGCTCGGGAGGACTGTAAGATGGTTTTGCTGAGTAGCAGACATCCTCCGTGAGAAGCCAGCCGAGTGCATTGAGTGTCCATTCTGCGGGATAGAAGGGCCGGAGAGGGCGTGACCAGGCGCGTGATCCAGACATGATGTTGCGCAAGAGAACCTCAACAAGATGGAGAGCATGCGATTGCGTTTTGAAGCCTGGGACACGACAAACGCCCGCCAGAGACCCGACCAGAAGATACTTGTTTGCGTCCAGAACACGCCAAACACTGCCAAACCAGGTTCAAAATCTCCAGATCTTCATCTACACCATCATCTTCACGATATGAGCCTCCGCATACAGCTTCCTATTCCCACCAGCCACCATGTCCCTATCCAAAAAGTCCGTCAAATGATGCACACCTTCCATAAATCTATGCATTTTGAAGTTTTGACCCGGCTTGCTTGCCTGATTCAAAACCCGCAGATCCCATTTCCATCCCTTTCCATGCCCATCGTCGAAGAGCTCCGGACACAGTGCCTCCAGTCGGCGGCTGATAGGCTTGAGGATCGCTCTATGTTCGCTCTCGACCATTCGCGGATTGATGGCAACGAGGACATTGCGTGGCAGTTTCTCTGAGATGTTGGCCGCCCATGGTTCGGTGAGGTGACTGATAAGCCGGATCGCCAAAAAAATGCGCTCGCCTTCTCCTAGCTCCGCTCTAAGACCGAGCTCTCGATGAGGAGGGTAAAAGGTCTCGAAGGTGAGATCTGGTAGTACAGGCAACGGTTCTGGGTACCCACCATGCGGTATTTCTTTCAAGGCTTGGCGAAGCTCGGCTTTCTCATGCGTTGATGATCATCCAAGCATCCAACTCTTGCCCCATTGATGTTCCTTGCGGGAATGAGAACTGGCTCACTAGCACCAATCGAAGACACCACAACGACGTAGAAGATGGCCGAGTGGTGACCCGGATCTGCTACTGGGTATTCTCTCGCTAGTACTCTACCAACGGCCGAGTACATCTCATCAGGTGTAAAGGCTTTGATCAGGTTACCAGCCGGACAACTCGCTTGTATGCCTCCCGTAACCAAGATTGCGACAAGAGCTTCGACTTCTGGAGCTTTGGACGGAAGATGTCGTTCGTGATCGAAGAACAGATCGCGGACTTCCGCGAAACGAGTGAGTCCATCCTTGTTTGGGAGGAGGTAAGTGTCGCGCTCGCCGAGGCCAGTCCAAAACCACATGGTTCTGCTCAGACGGTGACCAGAAGATCTCAGTCGTGTTGTCTCTGCTTGTACAAGTCTCGAGATATCATTGCGAACTCTATCGGCGAAGGGAATTCCATTGAGCGGAAAGTCGAGCTTCGCTGACATTTTCGACTCGTAGTCATCGTAATTAGGCTCTTGAAATGAGAACTTCAATTTGAGTTCAGCCTTTTCATGTTCCGGTGGAGAGAAGCGGTAGCAGAGCGTCCCCTTTCTGTGTTGACGGTAGACAGCTGGTACTGTGCCGATCAGCCAGTGTGGGCGCAAGAACCCTGTCGTCTCCGCAAAAGCTGCCATCTCGTTGTTGCGAATCTCAATGCTGACAGTCACATGGATCGTTGTCGTATGAGGTTGAATAAGCTGGTCCAGACGCCACAAGCGTTCGATGCTTGCGAAATTTGCTGATTGAGCTGGTGCGAGATGAGATTCAATGTGAGCTTCCATCATGACCTTGTGGCCAAGGCTTTCGATCACATTGATGCCTTCTTGATGGAACTGCCGCAGCCTTGAGCAGACTCCATTGATATCTGTGATGAGGTGGGACAAATCCATGTTTCTTGACACGTTGACGCATGCTGTCGGCCAAGCGGGAAGCGCTTGCGCTTGATTGTCTGCGCTTGACCTGGATATGAATGCGAGGTGAAGCCTCACCTCATGTGCTAAAGGCGGGCCAGGATCTACCAGTGCCGCAGTGGACATAATTTCTCTCCTACGCTACCAACGTTGAGCCCTCCCGAGAGCGTGGATACGCCGTGTCAACTTTGTACGTTCATCTCTGTTTGCTTCCCGGATTTCCACGAACCTGCAAGTATGTTCAGCGGCGGGCCTTCCTGTTGTAAGTACTCTCATAGGCTTGTCTCGCTGATTCATTGTTGGATCTGGTGGTGTGCGAAGCGACCCATCGTGGTGTCCGCTTAGGCATTGTCCCAAGACGCATCAAACGCCGAGAAGAGATGCAGGCCTACTGGCCGGCTAAGTTTGAAATCGTCTCATATCATGCTTCTCTATGCTAACGTCTCCATGCGATGCATACCGTCGAAGAGCGCTCTAAGGCAACCAAAGCCCCGGACCACTCCCTTAGAGGCCGTCGTTTTCCTTATCCACAGTGCGCCAAACGCCTCGCTGTATCAACCTAGTCATTGGCCGCAACCACGCCCTCGTCGCTCTCGGAGTCGTCCTCGTCACCCGACACCTCCTGGTTCTCCCGCTCCTTCTTATCCATGAGCGCCTGCAGTTCTGCGTCGTCGTTCTCAGTGACTGCCTTTGGCGCCATCTTCACCACACAGCTTCCTCCTGCCGCGCGAATGTTGGTGTCGATCTCCTTGATAGCGTCGTTGAGCATCTCGATGCCGTTGTTCTTGTCGATCGTCTGGCTGGTGAGGACGTAGAGAGGGGGAGATACGAGCTTGACCTTGACTTGTGTCTCGGCGGTGTTCTTCGCTTCGGCGGTGCGGAGAGCGGTCTTGACGGCGTCGATGCCTTCGTACCCGAAACATGTGACCTTGACAGAAGTTAGCATCAAAAAGGTACGATCGGTATAGAGAGAGAACTCACCTCGACGTCAGCCCGCACCTTGGTAGGCTGCGGTGTCAGACGCTTGCCAATGTACCCCACCAACTCGTCCTTGATGACATCGTTCTTGAAAGTCACCTCGTTCCACACGTCCGGGTTGGTGATGCTCAGCTTGAATGCGTCTACAGCATGTCCGTACTTTTTGTTCAGCGGCCACCCAATGTCCTGGTACAGCTCCTCGATAGGTGTGTTCGTCTTTTCCGCCACATGGCGCATGATGGAGTGCACCATCTTGCTCTTGTTATACCGCTCCTCACATTTCACGATATCCTCTGGCGAAACTCGGCGCTTGGACAGATCGATGTACCCCTTCTCTTTGTCTACACGCAGGACCACCACGACTTCGTTGCGCCCGACTCGAATGAGTTTTTGAATGGATCGGATACGTCGGCGGGACAGTTCGGAGAGCAGGATCATGCCGTCGATATTGTCGTACTCGAGCAATTTGACGTATGCGCCCATTTCGGCGATTTGCTTGACGTTGACCATTACGAAGGAGTCAATTTCGGGGTATTTCTCCTCGTAGAAGCGGCAATTTGTGAGCGACATGATGGCGGTGTTGTCGATATCAGTCTCTGAGGGTTGGTATGTTCAAAGTGCGCCTGGATGTTGTGTCGAGGTGTAGAAGTGTGTGTCGCGAGACAATGACTGTGGTCTGGAGGCGATGACTGTAACTTTTCGTGGGGCAATTCTCCGGCCTGAGGCATAAAAGGCGCCACATGCCAAGACTTGCAATCTCCAAAACCTTCACCTGCTTCTCTCACTCCTCTCCATCTATATCACATTGCGACACGCTATCAGCACACATCAGATTGCCATATTTAGGTCGTGACACTCGTCGAAATCCCGCCACATGAGGCAAAAGTCTGCAGAATGAGCTGTCAACTCTGGATTCAATGATCATCTCATTACTATCTCATTCAAACTCGAGAGAAAGCTTTCGTATTACTGTTTCCAAAGCCATATCCATATCCCACCATCGTACCCAGGGCCATAAGATACCCTTCCCAATCATCATTCCCTGCGCGCTGTGCTGTTGTACCAGCCAATGCGCCTCAAACGCCATTCCCTACACTCTCACTCCCCTCCTGCCGTCATCCTCCCGTCAACACCCTCCACAAGCATCTCGGAGTCATAAGGTGCAAGTGAGATCGGTCTGATGCAACCACTCGAGCTCACTCGTTATGCCCTTCCTGATCTCCGCTCGTCGGGCTTCCCTTGCTTGCCTTTTCTCCAACGTCTCCGGCTCGGCTCTGGCGAATATGCCTGTCCGGTTGGCGTATGCGTTGGATGCTCTTGTGCCGATTCTCATTCTACCAGGGCTGTCAGCAGGAGTGTGGGAGAGAAACAGGATGACGTACGCTGCGTGGCTGTAGGCGAGGCCGATGGGCACGGCTGCTATACCGCCTAGAATTGCAAAGCCCTTTACAGCGGACATTTTGACTTCTCTTCTTATGCTGAGGCAGTTGGTGAAGGTGGTGATGTTTTCTTGTTGGTGTTCTGATGTTCGTTGATGAAGTAGAGATGCACGGCTGGTTTGGTCGTATGCAGTGCAGTGGCGACGAGGTTGAAGTAGTATTTCAGATGATTGTGATAGCAGGTCGTTTCGGTCGGTATTTCGGTGACTGTTGCTGTAGCTTGTGTCTTGTTCGTAGATGTGTTCGAGTTGGTTCTTGATGTAAGCTTGACCATGATGAAGAAGAAAATCCTTCAAAGCGAAAGACTCGAGGCGATATATGTTCAAAGAGCAGTGGGTATCACACACCTCCCACTATCGGAGTACGGCTGATGTATATGAGGTGCATTCTAGGCACATGCCCAATAGACGAAACAAGCGCACCATTTGCGTGCCCATCGGCATGCTTCTTCAGACGACGCCTCTCCTGACATGCCAATCTGTACGACGAACGCGGGAGTTGAAGGGGATGGTGTGATGTCTCCACCGCTCTCCTCTGCCCGCGTCGTTCTCGTCTACGTCACGTGGAGAATGCCTGTCGTTGTCGTTCTTGGGGCAAGCAGCGGCGCCCTCCGATGAGGCCAGAAGAATGCTGGTCGTACTGCCGGGCTGAGATCCGGAGAGTGGTCGCGAGAGAGGTGGTGTGATGTGTTGCGCCATGCTTCTCCAGATCTTTGATGCGACCACCAACCATGAGATGACTTCACCTCTGGAAAGCAGTTGTCGCAGATGTGGTACAGCCTGCGTTCTCGAGCGCTTGATCGAGATCTTGATGTCTTTATCATTGTGGAATCGGGCGTCGGCATCGGTGGATGAAGAATTCTCAGGCCGGAAGGCCATGCCGGTAACTTGCATCTTGCATCTTCATAATTATTTCCGTGAGCCGCTCATCATGATAAGAAGAAGTTCTGTGATCGAGTCAGACAGAAGCCACGAGGTGTATCCAGGCATTGACATCTCGAGAGCTGTTCTGTTTGATGGAGAGCCGCGACTGCCTTCGTACAATGGAGGACATCCTTCGCGGTTGTATTCTTCGCACGCCTTCCACCCAGTCTGAAAGCAACATGAATCCATATGCTTCTGAGCAATGCTGGTCTACGGAAGACGTGTTGAAGTTATCTGGACACCGGCAGCCACGGTCTGCTTGCTGTTGCGGTCTCAGATTCCGCGTGGCGATTGCAGGTACAGTCATGTACTGCTGACCATACCAGAGTGTTCACATTCATCGGGCTCATCAGCAAGATCGGAGAGAAGTTGATCGCCTCCAGCCGGGACCTCTGTACCGGATCCGCGAAGGTCTTGTCTTTGGGTCGCTCTGCGGCTGTCACGAAGTCTCTTGCGCATGCCACATCATCGCCCGCGAGCATTCAGCAACAACGCCCACCTCACATCAGCTCGCAACAACGACAACGGACATCCTCGGTGGTGAGATAACCACAGATGTCCCGTCAGCCTGGAAAGCTGGAGACGGCATCAAAAATAAATCTCTGCGTCCAGGAAGGCCTGCAAAGAGGCGATCCGAGAACCTGGCAAACGGGCGATAAATCTTGCAATTCAATTTGAGATCGATCTGCTCACGTTTTGGCTCAGGGCATCCGCCGTCTTGACTGGCCACCGCCGATCCACATCCATCTCCCCTGCGCAAGAACCAAGAAGCGGCCGCCGGCTGCAGGAACGTCTGCTTCCACCGGCTCCAACCCGTCCGCCAGCCAGCTGTCCGAGAACCCTGCCATCACCGTTTCAGTGCACTCGAGCGAGACGGTCCGTCAAAGGCGCAGATGTGCCGAAAGCAAGAACCCAGAGAGATAGGCAGCTCAACTACTTGTTCGAGCTGAGCACCGATTTGATGGAGCGAAGCTCGCGCATTGCTTCATGACTTCACCAATTGGAGTCCGCTCCAATGGCCTCCGACGTCATGCGCCAGCGAGCTCACAACGGTTCTAACAGACTCGAGTCAACGACCTGCAGCGACGAACTCGTTGGTCACAACGCACATCGCTTCTCGGTAGACGATGGGCGAGGTGGTAAGTAGGGCTGGTGAGCTGGGGTTTTGTTCCACTTCTGTGCAACTTCGACTTCTTTTCTCACCATCTGTGCAACCATTGCTTCTTTACTGACAGCAGTGGCGGCGACGTCGACAACACTGCCCAGCGATTGCCCATACGAGTAGACACCGACCGAGTCGCCCTCCGCCATGTCGATTCTAAAGCAAGAGTATCTGGGTCTGCGAGGCCAGCCACTGTCCAACGCCATTGGCGTGGTTGTGGCCCTATGTTTCTTTCTTTATGGTTACGATCAGGTGAGCCTTTCTGGCAAACCATTGTCCTGCCCGTATATCTAACATCATGTAGGGTCTGATGGGAGGTTTCATGACCGTCCCTGGCTTCCTTCGCGAGTTTCCCGTCATCGACATAATCGATAAGCCTGGCCAGCTCGGTCCTGTCCAACTCATCGGCTTCACCGTCGCCTCCTGGAACTTGGGATGCTTCCTGTCTGCGGGAACCGCCATCTTTATTGGCGACCGATTAGGGCGAAAGAAACTCGTGTGCATTGGCCTTGGTCTACTCTGCTTAGGCGAGATCATTCAATGCTCGTCCTTTGTGTGGGGACAGTTCCTTGTTGGCAGACTCATTGCTGGCTTTGGCAATGGTTTCAATTGTGCGACTCTGCCTGCCTGGCAGGCAGAATGTACGAAGGCCCACCGAAGAGGAACGTTGTTGATGCTGTCGGCTGGCGCCAGCATCGCTGCCGGTCTGACGTCGGCTTACTGGATGGACTTTGCCTTCGCGTGGTTGCAGTCCAGCTCTGCTGCTTGGAGGGTACCGATTGCTCTTCAAGTTGGTCTGATTTTCATCGCTGGTGCACTCGTTGTGTTCATGCCGGAGAGCCCCAGGTAAGACTCCTTGAAACATCGATCAAGCGGGCTGCGATCAATGCTGACCCCTCACAGATGGCTCATCCTTCAAGGTCGCGAAGATGCCGCCCTGCACGTCCTGTCTGCCCTCAACAACGAGCCCTCAGATACCCATGAGATCCGCCAGGAGTTCCTCCAGATCAAGGACGCTGTCGTCGAAATGGCCAAGGCTAGCTTCTCGAACGCCTTACGTATGGGTGACTACCGCGACCTCCATCGTGTCGTCCTCGCGGTCATGCTCCAGTTCTTCCAGCAGATCGGTGGCATCAACTTCATGACGCAGTATTACGCTGCCATGTTCATGAACCAATATCTTTGGATAGGCTGGAAAGCCCGCCTCTTGGCAGGTGGAGCTGGCATCTGCTTTTTCCTCGCCTCCTTCGTCGCGGTCTTCTGCATTGACCGTTTCTGCGGGCGTCGCGCTCTCCTGCTCTTCGGCACCTCTGGCATGCTTGTTTGCATGATCATCCTCACGATCATGCTCTACGTCAATACCCGGGCTTCATTGGATGCAGGCACAGCCTTCGTCATCATATTCTGCATGTGTTGGGCAGTTGGCTGGCAGGGCATCGCGTGGCTCTATCAGGTCGAGATTGTGCCTTTGAGGATCCGTGGTCCTGCCAACGCAATGTCCACTGCCGCCAACTGGCTGGCCAACTTCATCGTCGTCCTCATTGGCCCCGTTGCCTTCACGAATATCCTCTGGAAGTCATACCTCATCTTTGTCTGCACTAACGCAGTCATCCTCCCCATCGTCTACTTCCTCTATCCTGAGACCTCAATGCGCTGTCTCGAAGAAGTCGACTACATCTTCCATACGGCGAATTCTTCACCACGCCCGTGGCTGGACGTCAAGAAGATCGCTGCAAACGAGCCACTTTGGTACGGACAGGATGACGAGACACCATACGACTACGAAGCTTCAGAATGGCATCAGCGCCACGTTAAATTCTCGGACGAAGTCAAGGATTCCGAAGGCGATACGAAGACGCTGACGGCCACCTCGAGCTCAGGTATGGAGAAGGTCGTCAGCGATAGCAGTGACTCTGCGCCTAGTCCGAACGTGCCCAGGAGCCTCAGTCGTGAGAATAGTGATGATAGCAGGCCGCGGAGCAAAGGTCTTGGGAGAGTCTGAGAAAAGTTCTGATCGAAAGTTTAATGATGTGTACGAGAGGATGAAGTTGCTTTCTTGAAAAGATATTGATGTGTTACGATAAATCACGAGGCTCGCGGGCACAGGACTCTCGCATGTGTCGGAAGACACAAGTGAAGAAGACCAGATCTCACAGCATGTAGGATAGCAAATTGAAGCGTCACGAAGCTGACGAATGTTTCCTCAGTCCACTCCGAGTGGTTCAATTGCGCAAGTAATAGAAACGGACGCTGCTGGAAGCCTGGTCTCGTCGGCCTTCGATGAAGCGTAACCGACTGAATGAAGCGGACGACAATCGACACTGATCAGAAAAGGCCTATCGCAATTCGAGCACGTATCAGCCTGCTACGAGACATTATACATGATACCGTACTTCGAACCGAACTGTGGAAACCTTCGGAAACCACCATTGTGCCATGTAAGCCAACACACGCTGTTACCATCTCAATGCCCGCCCCGGACTTCCTATCGAGCGGTTCCGAAGACAATGCCGTCATGCTTGTCAAATGCAGCTTGCTTGCTGGGGATTCCGGATCGATCTATTTCGCAGCTTGGGCCTGCTTACTCTTGGAGAAAGGCTTCCAATCTCTCTTTGCAGGCTTATTGCCGTCCTGCGTGTCTGGAGTCAGTATGCAAAACATCCACATCGCCAAACACGAAGGAGCTCACCGCAAGGCTAATTCCTCCCAGAAGACTTCCTGCCAACCCAACCAAGCCCTTGGCACCAGCATCTTTGTCCAGCAACGCAGGAACAGCTCCGATCAGAGCAGCACCTAACGTGCCAGTCAATCCACCCGCGTCTATATTATCGAAGCTGGTAATAGGCGGTATGCCATAACCCAAAATGTCGTCAGCAGCCTTCTCGCTCGCCATACTGATGGCGATTGACGGGTAATAACCCGGCGTCTTTGGAAAAGCCGCAGCATCAACAACTCGCAGACCGTCCACCCCATATACGCGGAATTCGCCATCCAAGACTGCCAACGGGTCGAACGGCGAACCAATCTTCGCGGTGCAGCTCGCGTGGTGACCCCATGCATAATGCCGAATCCATTCGTGCAACGCTGCGCCTTCAAATTCCCGTCCAGGGACTTCTTCTGTGAAACCGCCTTTGATTGGAATTACGGCGTCGAATATGTCTCGTGCGCGCTGGATTCCTTCTGCAACGGCTTGAATCTCCCTATCGCCATCGATCGCAAAGGAGTTGAATCGGATGATGGGCGTATCCAGAGGGTTTAAGGATCGGAGTGTGACAGTCCCGGCGTTGTTGACTCCGCGCACTTTAAGAATGACGAAGGTCCAGTGTTGCGCGTCGAGGACTGCTGCACGCGCGTAGCCGGGATAGTAGCCGGCAAAATAAGCTGGAACTGCTACGATGAAGATGTCTGGGTAGATGTCTATGGCTACTGAAGAGCGGAATGTCGTCCCAATGGACTAAATGCGGAGTTAGCGAACAATGGTCATCATCGCCGTCCCCGAGGCAGAGACTTACCAGTCCATTGCTTGTGTAAGGGCCCTTGCCAATCTGCAAAATGTATCAGTACTCGCCTACGCACAACAGCCTGGGGACCTTCAACATACCGGTATCTGGCCAGCATAAAACTTCTCAAGACACGGATCATCGCCTTGCCCAAGGTCGTGATAGCTATACGTGCAGGGCCCAAAGACATCAAACGGCGTCTCCGTATACCCAACGACACCAACCTCATACCGATCTTGCAGATTTCGGCCCACGCCCTGCAAGTTGACGATGGTCTCGATGCCAAAGGCGGAGAGCTCCTCAGCTGGACCAATCCCGCTGAGCTTCAGCAGTTTCGGAGTCTCAAATGCTCCACAGCTGATGATGACTTCTCGCCTTGCGAACGCGTAGCCTGGAATTCCTGGGTCTCCTGTTGAGAGCGGGGAAGCAGAATACAAGTGCGGGCCGTAGACATACTGGACTCCGTATGCCCTGGGCCTGTACCCGGTGCGGTCGAACAGGATCTTGGTGACAAAGGTGTTGGTCTGGACCAACAACGGAAAGCCGCGGTTGACAGTATCGTGAATGAAATCCAGAGGCCCGCTTCGCAAACTGGTTGTTGGATCGATGGAAATAGGCATGATGAACACATCAGTCGCTTGGTCACGAGTCTCTCCGGGTGCGTTGAGATCAGCGACGAGCACATTAGCCAGCTCAGTCACTCCAGCGAGCAGACCTCCAAGTAATCCTTTCCCTGCCGCCACGGCGGTTGCAAGCACCAGCGACGCCAACTTCAGATCTTGAGCGACCAGCGTAAGAGGCGTCACTCCGATGGTAAACCAACCATCGAATCCGTGCCCCACGACACTGCTGGACAAGTACATGCATCTCTCCATGCGGATGAACCTTTCGCGCATAGCCTGATGTGACCATGACACATTTCCTGTGATCTGGTAGATGCTGTCCCAGTCGTTCTCGAAAGGTGTCACCATTGCCATGGCGCTCATCTGTGAGCAACCTCCCACAGCACTACCACGAGGATAGTACAACCCTTCAAATTGTGAGCCTGCTGGTGGAGTTGCGCCTGTGTAGTCTCGTCGACCTGGTATTGTCCTCCACGTCCAGCCTGGCGGATGAGGCGGTGGCGGACCGGTGAAGTCGCGCTCGTATGGAGGGTCTGGGATACGGTACACCTGCTTCGGGTCTAGGAGCTCTTCTGCTGGGTTCACGCTACGCTGTACGAAGTAGCTCTGCGCAAAGGCGGTCAGCCGTGGTCCCTTGTATTCTTGCTGTCGTCGTACAATGGAGTCACTCTACTTACCCACATCTGCTCAGGCAGCTCCGAGGCACGCGGATGATACGACGGGATCTGTGTGTCCTGGTATCCGCCTGTGTCGATACCAGCCTCGATCAAAAGAACCGAAAATCCGGCGCGAGCGAGACGACATGCTACTGGAGCTCCGCCAGGCCCACTGCCGACGACAATGTAGTCGAAGATACCTTGTTGTCTTGGATCTGGTCCCCATCCCTGGCGCTTTCGATGTCCATCACGCTTCTGGCCATGCTCGTGTTTGTGATTGTCAGCTGCCCAAGTCCATTGGCAGCATATTAGTATCCAAGAGAGCAGGTGTTGTAGCAGCATACCGCGATCTGGAGGTTGATGGTTGGAGGAGTTGATTGGGGAACTAGCGAAAGAGCCGCACTCTCTTGGTACGGCCGCAATTATTACCAAAGGAGCGACTGGAAAAAGAATGACACCACGAGACTCCGTATGCTGCAAAGTGTAGCTCAATCGCTGGGCTGACCGCAACTATAGAAGCAGAACCAAAACCATGCGTGGAAAGGAGGTCATCGACATCCCTAAGCCTCCGAACCTGGATGGGGACTGGGTTGAACAGAGCAATTTTACTGCAGGCTGCTGTCAATTGTGCGAAATAGGACATGACAGTGCAGGGCAATGCTTCATCACATCGGGAACAGGTTCGTCGGGTTCAAGGGAGGCTCGTCCAGAGGTTGTCGGCGCTGTGGTTTCATAGGTCAGCATATGAGGCTCTGATGAAGCCGAGGTCTGGTATGCATTTTGCAGAGACCACTCCTAGTCTCTGATGCTTGCGGGTTTTATACCTCTTGCCAGGATACATTGCTGCAGTACTCACTGCTGGCGCTTCCCATAATTCTGTTCTTGCCCTTTTCTCTGGATTGTATTGCATTTCACGTGCGCGATCTTGAATTGGCACGACGACGTTGTGGAGGAGAAGCCGTGATCTTTGTGAGCCACTGCGTTGCACGCAGCAAGTGACATCTACCGGGATGTCACGGAAAGCATAAACGCATATCCCGGCGTGTCGATCAGGAACACTGGAACAAGGTTTTATTAGACACCTGCGGACATGCTCGTTAAGGCACAAGTCACTTGGTATTTCCTGCTTTGGTATCCGGGCCGTCGAGATCAGAGCTCCAATAATAATGAAACGCATCTAGAGCAGTGAGGAACGCATGTTCGGATGATGAGCATACCGTCATTGCCTCATGCCGGCGCCTGGAGTGCCGTCTTCCGAGCAAGTAATGATTGCGTGCGAGTTTTGAGCTTGGGCAGCTCAAGATGAGCATCGTAAATCAATCGTTAGGAAAATACCAGACAACCTCATGGATCCAGCCCAAGGAGATGAAAGCATGACGAGGGGAGATGGCCAGTGTCTCAAAAGCGCATGACCGGATGACCACCAACGTTGGGTACGTCTGCTGAGGGAATATAATCCTCAGTTGTTCCGCTTGGCGAAATCATCTGGCCCTGAACACTCTGGCTCTTGTCAGCACGCGAGAGGAGGGGAGGCCTGTCGAGCCGCTCACCTGTTCGGACCGGGTCAAGATCTATGTACGGAATCATTCGAGAAGCATGCCTGCTAGGACCTCGCTCTCGGCGAAGGGAGAGCAGTGGAAGGTTCGGCGTCCTCCAACACCGGACAGAACATCACGCATCAAGACTAGCAGTTGCATCCTCTCGGATCTTCAAAGACCTCTGATTCTTCTGGCTTGCGAATCGCACGGCTCCCATTGCGGTGATGGCTTGCTGCGCTCGCTGCTCGAGCGATACACAGGCGAGTCTCTGGAATTCCTATCGCCTTCCTCGCGTCTTGAACTGGATGGGCTTATTTCTCCAAGCTTGGTTTGATTGCCAAGTGTAGCTGTGAGGAAAATGTCGTGAGGTGAGGAGCGGTGGCAACGCGTCTATGTCGCTGAACATCGGACGAAGACGGTTCGGAGGGTTTTCCTCATCGATGCTCCCACGCTGAGTGTTTGACCAGCTCCTGGAAATCTGATACTGCCCGTCTTGTGCATTACATGTGTGACCACTTCTTGAGACATTCTTTGCCGTTTTGTACATGAAGCGTAGCGACTCATGCGTTTCGAGAATGGTGGCGAAGTCGACGGCATTTGGAGCTATCCAAGCGTCCTGCGATGATAAAATGACAACTAAGACCGAACAGAGGCAAACATTGCTGAAGCACGAGTTTTCGTGATGCGACTAAGATGAGGAAGGCCGACGATGTGGATCCAAGTTTCTGGACACGGTCAAACGTCTGCATGGATCTGGACTGCGTGGTATCCGTACAATATGATGGCTCCCAACCTTTGCGCTCGGCATTCGCTATTCGGGAACTCCATCTATGTCGGTAGTCGCACGAGCCGATATCTTGAGTCCGGCATGCGGAAAGTAAACGGTCACTTGTCTCCAGCTGCCGCGTATGAGCAAGGACCCAGATTACGGCGCGGGAGTCATCGCGTGAACTCTTCGCACGCTCGCCCCTCTGCGAATGTGGGAAGGCAACTTGGCACGGAACAAGCTGTGTTGAGCATGTGTCTCTCGTTGCGAGTAGCTCGTCTTGGAGCAACTCGCCTGCTGATAGGGGTCTCCTTGGATCCAGACAGCTGGACTTGGGTGTCGGAAGTGAGAGCTGGCAACTCACAAGCCGTAAACGGGAATTGTATGATTCGAAGGAGCCGGATAAAGCAGCACGGGTGGGAACAACTCAGCGCCTGAACCGTGCGCCAAAGACTCGCGCGACCTGCATTATTCCAATGATAGACATTGAAACCGTCTTTTGTCGGCACTTCTCTGTTATGACTCGGCTTGCGCGCGGCGACATTCTTGCCAGGTGACGTCGAAAGTCGACTGCCTCGTCAAGGCGCTGATAGCAGCCCAATTATAGGTCTTCTCCAGCCCCGAGCACTCTGCAATGACTCGACTCCCGCTCCAAATTCGTCTAGCGCACGGAACACCCGTTCATGGGCGCTCGCTCGAAGGTATGTGGGAAAAGACTCCCGCGGAAGAGACGATCGGAACAGTGTGTATTTTACACTTCAATCAAAAACGGTCGAGCGCACCAGGATTAACTTGATCTCACTTTTTATGGTATCCTGAGCTTCTCCACGGAACTGCAATCCACTTCGATATTGGAAGCGTGTGGGATGAATCTCGTCGGTGAAAGGCTCGGCTCGTAATATGGGACTCCTGTGTGCCGTCTACTGTGAAGCGTTTCAAATCCCAAGGAGCGCTCGAATGATAGAATGGGAAGGAGGACGAGAAGTGATATAGTCTTTGGATTTTGCCTTGTTGAAGGAGGGTGGAGCTTAAGGTCTTGTCTCCACGCAGCTCACCGCGCTCAAGCTTTGCTTGTGATGGCCACGAAGTCCGCTCTGTATGGGCAGTGAGCGAGGCCGACCGGGATCTTGAGCTGCCGCATCGCAACACAGTTACTCGCCACAGTCGTGATACTTCTTCATCCCTAAAATTGCCACCAATCCGTGGTCTTGCGGAAGCGCTCAGCACTGCAGTCCTAGGAGTTTCAGCAGCTCCGGCAATGTAAGCAATTCAAGGCATCTCGACTGTGAGCATATGGCCGTGGCTCGGAGGAGGAGCTGAACGAGTGCTTAGCCATGAAGTTCAAAGTACCAACTGAGTCCTTTCTACCCGCACCGAGTGCTGAGGCACATATGCGCGCAGCTGACCCAGCCGGTTTAGGAGGTCTCTGCTCAGGTCGAAATATTCCTCGGTGCCAGGTCCGAGGCAGACCCAATGGCTTGTATGACGAGCATCCCAGCGACCACTGAGTCAGCGACGTCGTCTCGACGCGCACATGCAACTTAAGACCCAGAAGGTTGGTATCCAACGGCTGTCGTAGAAGGCTTGTTGTTGGCCTTTTCCGCCTGTGCTGGCCCTTACGGACTACGGCTCAGGGAGGACAACCGGACTTTGCAAGCGTAAGGAGGGAGACAATGACTAGGACGCGCTCAGCGACTTGTCGGCTCGGATGTATAGGGTAGGGCAGCATTGTTGTAGACTTGAAGACGATCGCAGTGCTGAGAAGGTTTGGAAGTCAGCTGAAGACGGCGCGGGTGCGGCGGGCGGACCGCTTGCCAAGAGCGACGACCACCACCACCTTCCCTGCCTCCCTCCGTTCCGCTCTCCACCACCATCTCACCGTCGCCATCGTATCAGCTCGTATCTTGCCTTCTTGCTATATCTACTGTCTGGTATAGCAAGGTCGTTACGTTCAAGGTTGCCTTGGCAGGAGCTTCAGAAAGCTGCGAAAGCCCGACAACCCAAAACCCGTGATGGCTTCCAGAAGGCCAACCCCTGTTACACCGCGATACGGATATCTGCAATATATGCTTTTCCCCGTCGATAATGGCTTACTCATGCGGCCGTATATCTCTCCACGGAGCTTCTGGATCGTCCTCGTTGAACTCGTAGTGCAATTGGCCGAAGTCGTTTGGACCTATTGCAGTGTCGCTTTTGGGCGGCGCGGCCGCACTTACACCCTGCTCCGTCTTCACAGCACACCAAACTTCCCGGTTGGGACATACGCCTGCCTCACTAACCATGTTTTGCTTCGAGAGGCCAATGGTAAGGGTCTGTCAGGTGTATCCGTCAGAGCTACTCCACAGCTACTCATCTCCTCGTATCGGACGCCGACTGCAACGTGAAATAATGCTATCCAGCGACTCAGAGCCATCAGTGGCATCAGATATAAATGGCGTGCGTACTGTCAATCAATATCCTCACGCAGCGCAGATCCGCTTCACTTCCTTCGGACACTAGACCTTGAACGGGACACGAACATCCAATTGATAATGGCAAGCGGCAAGAGACCCTCCGACAAGTCCAGTGGAAGCGATTCCGGGAAACAATGGTCTCAAGTGAAGCAGAATCTATCTAACCTCATACAAACGGCAGCCTCAGCCGGTGATAGTACCTCGACCAATAATCCTTCTTCGAACAGCGGCCGTCAAGGCTCTACAACGGCTGCTCAAGACTCAGCCGACTCCTCCTCATCAACTCAAGCCTCCAAATCGAGCAATCCGAATCAAATATCTGGAGGCTCGAGTAGTGGCTCGTCGAGAAAGACCGACACAAGGCCATGGGACCTATAAATGAAAGTCTGGTGTGTTGTTAATTCTTGCATTGGGACGTATGTACGGACCGCGGTACTCCCCGAGGCACGAGCTCATCGTCTCATCATCGAAAGCTAATTATGTCAGATCGAGCCCTCTTGCCTCGCAATGTCCAGGTCATAGCTCTCCTTCAGTGAGCATGAAGCATAGCAAGCATTCAATGTTATTTGGCTTGAGGTGAACATGTCTTGAGATCCTTCAGGAAGGAGGCTGACACCGGGCAATGGCAGCAACGCCAATCATCTCGCAGATGACATCTCTTGATATCACTGCGGTGCAACCCTATCGTGGACGCAGTATTCTCAAATTATCCCCTAGGACATGACAATCTCCACTGGTCCTGCGAGCGTCCCAAATTCGACCAGTTCACTCATGGACAAGTTTCCCGCGAACGTCGTCAAAGCCGCAAAAAAGACCCCCTCAGACGCATCCATCGGGATGATAGCCACACCCTCCTTCGGTACCTCATCCTCCGTCCTATTCGCATCCAAATTTACGAAGATCAACTCTGAAGCTGCTTCTTGATGCACGACAGCAATATACAACGGCTGATCACACGATACGTTGACATAAAACTGGCTTTGCTCCCACTCGAAGGCTACCAGAACTCCATTCGGATCCGGTTCGACGTTATCTCTCCAGTACGGCGCAGTAGCATTGAGCTTCGGAGGCGTCGCAATGGGCAGATGTGCGGCGACTGGACAGGAGAGCATGTACTGTTCCGCAAGCTTGTATGTCCAAGTTGGAGGAAGAGAGGAATCGAAGCTGGTTGGAAATGGCGTGGCTCCATACGCGGCGCGGAGGAAGGCATCGTAGGTCGACACGACTGGGAGGATACTCGTAGCCAATTGAAGCAATGAGGAACAGTTCTCGAAGCTCTGCAAAATCCACTCAGCCAACATCATCAAGATAAGACATCCGCGAAAGAAAGAAACACTCACCTCCGCCCCTCCCCTCCACCCCGCAACCCCCATCCCCACAACCTCCGCCGCAACATCCACGAAACCCCTCGGATCCCCAAATCGAAACGTCCAAGTACACTGATCCGCAGCATTCGCAAACTCCGCTCCTCCATCACCGCCGTCCTCCTCGACTCCATACAATCTTACCACAGCATCAACAGCCTTGACATGCTCCCACTGCCTCACCCCCATCTCACACACATTCTTCAACATCCCGCTCCCGAAACCGGCAGAGACGAAATCGGCTTCGGTGAAGAGGGCGCAGGCGTGAATGAAGAGGTTGTGGTGGAGGTGGGTGAGGAGGAGGAGGATTTGGAGAGTGAGATATTCGGGGGGTGAGAGTGAGAGGGTGGTGGTCGTGGAACGGGAGGGGAGGAGGGGTGGGATTCGTGGAGGTGGGATTAGTGCCGGTGGTGGGACTGGTGTAGCGAGGGTGATCGTGGTGATGAGGAGGGTGGAGAAGGCTCCGAGAGCGAAGAGAGGCTTCATGCTGGCGTTTGTAGATCAGACAGTTGAGCTATTGTTGGAATATTCGATATCAGGTCATGAGGTGAGCCAGCCTGACGAGGTCGGTCTCAGCCACCAACATTCGGGATAGTAGGTTATTGTTATAGATAGCGTAGTGCTCATTGCCTCGTCTCGTCATCCAATGCCTGTGTCGATTTCAAATGACGATTTGGAGAAAGCGTTGTGCGACGGTCTGCTATTCAAGGCTTTGAGCTTCACAGCATCAGGTGCTTTCTGAGCACTGCGACAGTGTTGCGTGCGAACCATTTTGCCTTCATGTTCTGTCGCGGAAGGTGTCGCGCCCCTAAAGCCGTCGACTGTCATCGAGAGCCAGGGAAGATAAGATCGTATTGATCGATTAATGGTGGGTTGAGCCTTGCGTTCGTCGCGAGCGGTTCGATATTGGAAGCTGAAAGCGTCTCTGTGGATCGTCGATATATCTCCATCAGATTCTTCTCAATATCGTACAACGAGTGAAAGCGCGGTGCGCGAGCAACCAAACGACCTTCAACCTATACTATATGGTAAGGGTATCTCATCTATATGTACAACTAAATGCAAGTTGTGTTTGTCAAGTGTCCACTCCGTCCACCCGGCCTTCACAATGCAAGGCCTACCTGACTCGGATGCTCCACCAACGTCGACCATTGCTCGGAACCGCAAGCCCCACTGACGCCCTTCTTCTGCAAGTCTCTCAGATCAAAGTCCGAAGTGCAAGCAGTCGAAGGCGGCGAGATGAGTGTCATTCTAGTCGATGATTCTCCAGTGTACGTCCTGCTGTGGCCTTTGGAATGAGGTGATGATGTCGTAGTCTGTGAGAGCGAAGAAGCCTCATCCTCAGTCACAGTAGTGCAAAGCGACGCTTCTGAAACAGCGCGACGACGTACGGGCGCTGGTCGGCAGGTGTGAAATGGATCCTGAGAAGCAGTGTCCCCCAGTTGTGTTGTCGATGCCGAAGCCGAAGTGGACAGAATGTCCGAAAGCCATCCCGTGACTCTCGAAGACGGTCTTCTGACAACTCCAACCGAATCGACGGTCAGGTTCGGGTCGGGCATGTTTGTGAAAGGTCGGGAGAGACGGGATTTGACGGGTGATTTGACGGGTGACACGGCTTCCGCGATGGTCGCACACCCGGTCTCGAGGCGAAGCGGACGGGAGAAGGCAGATCCGATTTCCTCGAGCGTCTGTGATCTGGCTCTGACAGCCATCAAAGGTGCAACGGCGGGTACATGTTCCTCTGGGCTTTGTGGTCGACCGTTCTCGGCTCTTCGCTCCTCGACGATGGTGTTGAGTTCAAGAATCTCCTTGTCGAGGTCGTTGCTTTCTGATGACAGTTTCCGATTCGACTGATTTGATCGTTTGCGCCTCAGGCGAGCTCGCTCGGTCGATGGTCGGGATGAAGACGGACCACTACTGCTGGATTCGATTGCCAACCGCCGGAGAGAGCTGAGCGAGCTTGATGAGGATTGCGTAGACAAGGTCGGTCTGGGAGCTCGTTGTATCTTGACAACTTCTGCAGTGCGCGGCCTCTCATCTGTCACGGTCGGAGGTGAAGGCTCGCGACGTGCATTTGCGCTCATCTGCTGGCATCTTTGGAAGGGTGTCTCCCGAGACTCACGGTACGAATGGCGATTTGCTGGGTCCTCCGGTATTTCCGCTGGCAAGGAGGCATTCCCACCTGGCGCAGACTCCCCTGGCAAGGGCTTCGACTCTCCACCTCTCAGAACCACAGGCTCTAACGGTAGTGGCTTCAACGAGCGGCGCTGCTTCTCTGTGTAGTCAAGCTTTCGGAATGCGGTCGGAGGACCGATGCTGATCCTCTTGCCGGAGGTCAGGAGGGTGGTTGAGCTCTTCCGTCTGCCGTGTAGAGACATTCTATTGATTAAAGAGCCATCCCCAAAGTCCAGAGGCTTGAGCGACGGAGGCCGTTCTGAGATTGGTCGCACGCGATCGTCTTCGGTGAAGCCAGCCTCTTTGTATGTTGACATGGATGGACGTGTCGGCACCGGCTTCAAAGGTGTTGGTTGTTGATTACAAGTACTAGGTTTCGATATAGCTTCTGTATGCAATCAGCGCCGTCGCCACGGTGTTGTGACAAGGGAGGATAGGATACCTTTCATTCTTCTTCGTTCTGCCGGATACTCGTCATCTCCCATCGCCGCCCAGCAGCATAGCAAGGCGGCCAGCCAGCCTTGCGGGTGTCCATCTTCGTCAGCGAAGAGGCCCATTGACCCCGATTTAAAGTCTCATGAATGCGAAGTCCGTCCCGCCCGCGAAGAAGGAAGATGGGAGAAGAAAGTGAGGTCTCCGGAAAGGAAGTAGAAGAAAGAGAAAGAACGAATGGCGGAAGACAAGCAGGCTCGACAGAGTGCAAAAGGGAAAGTGCGATGAAGCGTGGTGAGCAATAGCGTCGATAGATAGCCCAGGGTGGGCAGGCGAGAAGTAATGGATCGAAAGCCAATAGCGAGTGGGCCAGACTGGCAGGTACGTCCGGCAAGGAGCACGAGCTGGTGGAACCTGCGCTGGTCGTACCTTCCACCAGTCTCGCCTTCGCATCTCATTTCGTCAGCCGTCATCGCCTTTTGCTCTGCGGCTTCTGAAGGCACATGCTGCTCGAGGCTGCTCGAGGCTGCTTCTCGCACCAGATCAGCCGGTGGCAGCAGGTTGTGAAACATGTCGAGTCTCCGCGAACGCCTTCCCTTCATTCTTGAGGGGGCGAATGAGAAGGCCGCCGCTCCGTCACTTGCACGCCTCCATTGGCTTTGTGAGGGCGTGGCAGGCGCTCACTGGCGGTAACATTTCTAGGATGAGGCTGCTGCCATCAAGAGTACGGCAGGAACGCGAGGTGCAGTTGGATGGAGACAAGCTTTGGCTCGGCAGGAGCGTTGAAAGGTGAGAGGCGGATGCTGATTGGCTGCGGGCAAATCACTGGGGGAAGGAACGGAGAGTCCGTGCGGGCGTTTTTGACAGAACGGCAGCGACGACTGGACGACACTCGTCTCCCCATTATGCACTCTGCCGCATTAGCAGCGCTCACAGCAGCGACGCTCCATCGAGTCCCATGCCAGGAATGCCTCAAGCCTCCAAAGAGCAAACGCGAATGACGGCGAGAAGCCTTGGGTGGATACTTGTGCCGGCTGCGGGTTTCCTGTCTCTGTCTAGAAGCATCATCACCATCACTACTCACACCGCCCGCCAGGACAAACAAAGAACATTGTCTCGGTTTACCGATCGCTGAAACGCTCCGTCTACCTGGGAGCGCCTGGACGTGCCTATCATCGAGTCCGTCTTCAGAGTTCATCTTCTGAGATCTACGCTCTCCGCAGGTCTTGCACACGATCAATTATCCAATGCGTCACTGATCCGAGGCCAGCGCTTGTATCAATTTACGCTGGACACCCTTGCCTTCAGCTCATCTTCGACACAGAATCTACCAGGATCATCGCGTCAGCCTTGCCGCGTCCAAGGAACTCAATTCTGAAACTCATCCTTCCCATGTGCACGGCTGACCACTGACGATGCTACACGCTACCCTCCTCCATTGGCCCCACACCATCAACACAATGCATCAACACCACCTCCTGCACTGGAATCACACCCGACAACCTGGCTGTTCACTATTATCCGATGACAGCTATCGTTCTGACCGGTTGTGTATATCGCCTAGTACGCGCATGTCATCGGTTCTGAAAGAGACTCTTGCCGGAGATGCCTCTATTCAGAAGTTTGCGCCGCTCGTGCGCACACCTTCACACCTCCAATCTCTAGTGCAATGCACCACTTTGGGTCGGAAGTCGTCTGCATCGAAATCCAAGCGGACATCTCCCGTGCACTTTGGCTGCGACAGCAAAACCTCGAGACAGGTTCCTTCCGCGGCTTAATTGAAAGTCGCGTTACGAATGGCATCAGATGCCGGCAATCTCTGTGTTGCTGCAACGCGTGCGCGGTGCTACCACAGAATACAGGATATCGGGTATTACGTTCGACAATCATACCCACCTGCGGCCAGCCACCCGCTCCTTGCGGGAAAGACAAGGCTTTGTTACTCCCAACTTCCACCGCGTCTCTTATGCTGTATCACGTTTTGCAATGGCTTTGCGAGCAAGCAGAATCGGGCCTGCTTTCATTTCCTACAAGTTCTGAGGAATGTGCAATGGCTCTCTGCTGACACCTTCGATAGCACAGTCAACATTGCACATGGCTCCCATCATTGCTGCCTCGACATTGCACTTCACCATGCAGTGCTTCGTCACAGCCGACCAAAAGCCGCGAGAAATCGATTCGCCTGTAAGGAGCCTTCGAGAGCGATGAAGTTTTCCGACCTGTTGCTGAATGTAAGAAGCTTTGGACCAAGCATACACCGCGTGTCCCACACCTTGATAAGGCACTGCGACTCCTGACCTCCATGGTATGTCTTGCATGAGCATGTTGGCCTGTACCATCACCTCTGACAGCCTCCGTGGTACCATCTGCGGCTATTGTTGGCGGCAAGAGAATCTGCGCCGTATCTCGTCATGTTCGTTTCACCACCTTGAGCAGTTCTATTCATTGGCGCATTCGGGGATCTCAGCGGTGCACATCATGAAAATTTCATATTAATGCACATTGTCTGGCTCGAGATCAATGCAGACGGCCACAAAATCTTCTTTACGAAATTCTGGGCAAGAACTACCGGCGACCAGGCGCAGAGTTTTGTCTCTGGAGGAGCAAGCATTTCAAGCGTCTGGCCTCTCAAAACGAACAACACATCGTTGCCCATCCTGCGAAATCTCTAGACAAACACTGGTGACGAGTCCCTTCCACAATCTCAGTCTTCCTCATACAGCCAGCTACCGCTGATGATACTACAGCCAGTCTTGCCGAATTTCGCGGGGAGCCACAGTAGTACCGCATCTCGCTATTCTTGTCCGCAGCACTGCAAGCCGCACTGAGCTGTCACAGACATTGGCGTACTCTTTCCTTCGATCACTGCTCGAGCGCACGGCGAAACCGCCACAATGCCATTTCTGGCGAGCTCACGATTGAGAAATTTGAAACGCTGCGAGGCAGTCTGGTATGCAAGCTTGCCCTATTCGAACAGGCATAACTTTCGTGCTGGCTCTCCTGATGCGAAGTCCCCTTTGGTGATCTCTCAGTCGATCTCAAGCCGCGTCTCTCTCGCGCACTTGCTGAGACCCTACCTGCCTCCTGTGTATTCCGTCTTCTTCGTCCTGCCACTCGCTCGACCGTTTCAACCGCGCCACACACCGAAAGGCTGAGTTGTTGAGAAGCATAAGCCTGACACACGCGAAATGTAACTTTCAGAGACCGCCGTACAGGTCAGCAATTACTGGATCTTGGAATATTGGATATCCTGCAGAGTGAGAAGTCTTCGTACGGGATGATGGATGCAGTTCTCTCATGGGTTTAGACGTTGGAGTCTTGTATGGATTGTATACCCATCGGAATGGGAGACGTCCAGGCCCAGCTCACCACCGATGAGCATGGAACATGCTACCAGCTCGATGTCCATGGGGTAACTGCATCCCTCATTACTACTTTGTCGTCGACAATTACGCCCTCGACTGCTGTTCTCACACAACGGGAAAATCATGTCTGCTGCATGGAGTCTATATGTCCTTTTGACATGTGAACCTTGGTCTATGCTTTGATGCATTGCCACCCATCAAGGCGCAGAAGCACAACTGAGAACCCGATTGGACAATATGAGATGAGAATGCACGTCGAGGCGCGCACGGTCTAGTGGACAATACACTTAACAATAGCATCGACATTCACCTCCTCGACAATAAGAGCAGGGCAATAGCTTTGGACTGCATGTGAATGAGTGTGCGCCTGGTCCGAGCTCTCATCTCTACCCGCGCCCAGCCACCTTCTTGACATCAGTTATTGTCTTCGTTTTCTTCCGTCAATGCCGCAACTTCTTCTTCTTCGCAGTCTTCACAGCCACTTCATCTACGAAACCATCCTCACTAGAAACATCAGTACTCTCATTCAACCACTCCGATACACGACACCACTTACTCGACGTCAACACATCTGCTCTCCGGCATCATTCTACAAGGATCAACATGGACAAGCAAGGCATCAAGGAATCCATTGAGAAGTTCGAAGCGGCCATGCCGCGGCGCAGACTGAGTCCTCCTCTCATGAACGCAGTAAGTCTCGCCGTTTGGCAATACCGCTGGAGGAAGCCTTGACTGACATGGACAAAGTCAATGCCCCAAAAAGGGTCCCTAGAGAGCCAGGTCGCCATCCAACTCGCCCCTCAAAACAACCTACCCTGCCCTCTGCTCGACCTCCCCCAGGAACTCCGAGACATCATCTACCGCTACATCGTCCTCCAATCCGAACCCATAGACATCGACACCTACCCAGTCCGCCCAGGCACCGGCCAAAACAACTGGGCCGTCGCCCGTCTCAAACTCGTCAGCAGCCTCCATTTCCGTTCCGCCGCTCACCACAAGGGCCTCACATGGTCCAAATCCGAAGGCCGCTGGATCGGTACACCTCCGAGCAACTTGAGTATTCTGCGCGTTAACAAGCAGATCCACCAAGAAGCGGCACCGATCGTGTACGGCGAGAACACATTCGGGTTTGTGAAGACCGACCCTCTTCTTCGGTTCATTAACCTCATCGGTCCTACGAATTTGGCACACCTTAAGGTCGTGGATCTTGGTACGCCTAAGCTCACCTCGCTGACAAGATCACTCAAGATCCTCCAAAGGGCCACTGGTCTCCGCAAAGTAATTATTTCGGAAGGGTTCATCTTCTCCAGCATCCGCGAGGCAGCGATTGATTCAGAGGACTACACTTCTTGGGCTGAGGCATTCTATCGAATCACGAAGGGATTCCTCCGTGGATTTAAAACGCTCCATTCTGAGACTAGAGCGCAGAAGGGGCTTGAGGAGCTGAAGGCGCTGGATGTGATTGAGATTGGGGTTGATCGGCATCGTACGCTGCCGAGAGAGTGCGTGAAGTGGGTGGGTGATAAGGAGAAGATCGTTAAGGCGATTCGGGAGGTAGCGAATGCCGATTTGAAGGAGGAATAGGAGGGATGAGCTGGAAGAAAATCACGAGCAGGCAGCGCTCTTCTTACTGTGCTTCACCTCTCAATTTGACACCGCCTGTGTCATCGAGATGCAAACGGATATGCTCAACATGACCGCCACGAAGCATAGTCTTGAGGCGGCACGTCGCAGACGAAACCACACGATCAACTTATACGAGCCACGATGTTGTTACGACTCATCGTACATACGACCTCTTGTATCGCGGACTCGACGAGCATATATCCCCGCTGCGGTCATGAACAATTATCATCCGATTACAATAGCACCCTCCAAATCTCAACCAGAATGCCTTCAGCGAGTTATCCAACACAACAATATCACCGAAATTTTCTCAACACGGCACCACGAGGACTGAAACAATATACATAGCAACGTGTTGCATCTCATGCGCTGGGAGATCAGCAAGATGACCTAACTTTTGATTGTGTTTGATAGCTCTAGATCAAATACAGTTTATTGCATTGGTATTACTGCCCTCTCAATATCAAGTCGTGTACTGGCGGGTCCGATCGAGTAGAGCATTGTACATCGGGTGGAGCGATGTCAAGCTCTTGGAGAGAGTAAGGTGTAGATGTGAGCGTCTATGATGAAGAGACCACGTACGAGAGACGGCAGGGTCTGTGTGCCCTTCATTAGGAGAATAAGAATGGACTTCCAGAAACAAAGAAAGTGCAAGGTCAACGAGGTCAGATCTCACTATTCGGGATCCCAGTCCGTGGAATGAGAACACGAAGAGGTTGAGAAAGGTCAGCAAGCTATCTCAGTCCATTGAAACAACTCCAAATTGGCGAGGTCAAACATAGCATACTCATAGCAGAGCGTGTTTGGATGAGCCGAGTACGAGCGCAGACGAACGTTGGGCGCGAGTAGGTAGACGGAACATTTATGATGGATGGGTCACCATACAGTGTAAGTAATGAAAAACATTGCCAACATATCCTCGGGTTCGATTCCCCGAGAATGTCTGTTTTACTAGAGGGAAAGCAACTGAGCATGTACGACAGCCTGCAAGTACTTCATAAGAAGTTGTTTCCCGAAGTAAGTTGGCCTCACGTCAGGCCTCGAGCCTCATCTCGTAGATCCGACCTGATTGTCCGTAGCTCGTCCGAGATGATGTTGAAATGGCCTCTCACTTCTCGATTGAGTCTCGTTCAGTATGATGCTGAGCCTAGGCGATAAAGCGAGACAGAGTGAGTATCAGTGATTTGAATGGATGGGCGTTCCAGAGCTTGTAGGACGGTATAAGAACGCGCGGATCATGAAAAGTAAGACATGCTCGGTAGTGTAATGTTATACAGGCTGTGAGGGAAACAACTCCGTGTTTGAATAAAAAATGTCCCCGTCGCTCCTTGGCTAAGAAATCGCTTTTCTTGCCCGTCCCACCTCGACCGGTGCTGTCACTGATCTACCATCAGTCGCTCGCCTGACGGCGTAGTCTCTGTTAGAGGTCCAAAGGACAGTTCATGTCGCATTGTTTCGGCCATCGCTGGGGCATCTCACTCTAGGCCCTGACTCACCGGCCATACGATTTGCTCGAGCCGGCCCTTCTTCCCTTCTAATCGCACTCTCGTCCGCTATTCTTCCTTCAAATACTTATTTGCCAACTCGCGGAACGCAGTCATGAACTTCTCAATGATCTCGTCGCGCTTCTCCATGCTAGGGGCGGCCGGTAGAGCGTGCCAATGCGGGCTGTAGATGTTCAGCTGGTCCGGCTTGGAGACCTTGATCAGGTCGAGTGCCTTCCAAGTGCGACCCGCGGCCTTGTAATCTGCTTGCAAGCCGAGCAGGAGCTTCTTCAGACGCCGAGCGAGCACAACAGCCCAGTCGCGCTCATCGGTTGCGCTGCCCTGTTTGTTCTTCGCAGAGGCGGCGGCTCTCTTGAGGTCGTAGTGGAGCACGCTGTCGCTCATCCAGATAGTTCGAAGATTCGGTGCTTGGCGAAGGGTCTTGAGCATCTCGCGAACGCTTGCGTCAGACCAGTTCGAGCCGGCATCGAGTTGCGTCAGGAGGCTTAGGTTCTTCGATCCGATGGCCTTGAAGAAGTGGTTGAAAGAGTTGGCTTGTCCTGAAGCAAAGCAGTTCTCCCCGTAGGCGATAGTCGCAGCCTCCTCGTGAATCTGCTTGTTGACCTGAAGCAGTGCCAATGGACCGGGAGGAGTCGGGACCCATTTGCCGCGCTTTCGGTCCCAAAATTGGTCGGGATGGTCGTGGTGACTACAGAAGACGCGACTGGTGACGGGTTTCATGTGATTCTCACGGCCCTTGTAACCAATCACGTTGTACGCATAAAGCTTGATGGGCTCCGGCTGCGTGACCACATAGCTGTAGATGCGGTTTCGGATTTCCGCAGGTAGCTCGAGGAGGTGGCATGGTTTCTTGCCCTGAAAGTCGAGGAGAATCTTGCCCTTGAGGGGACCATCTTCAATCTTGACCTGCGAGTCACACTTGTTAGCTCATCATCTTGACGGTACATGACAGGGTATCGGCGCACCAAGTTGAAGTCGTAAGCCGCGCTGGCGGTGTGAACCTGGTTCAAGAACTCCTCCAGGAGCTCTGCTTGATTGGCCATGGTGTTGACAGTGGATGCGCGCGGGTGATGTGATCGAGTCAGAATGATGTGCTGGTGTTGTTGTTGTCGTGGAGGTTGATAATGCGCAGAAAAGCTTAAGTAGTGCCGACCCTGCATATGAGGACAATGACCAAGTGAAGCACAAATGTCGCGGCAGTGAAGTTGTGCTTATTTCATGTGATCCTGCTCGTGAAATGACCTGTCGTAGACTTTCAGTGGCTTGCGGGTTTGGGTGCGTCAGGTAAACGACAGCCTGGCAGGATGTGGGCCTCAGCCTTAGAGGTGGCGAAGGTAGATATCATGTGTTGCAGAGCTGGAAGGGCCTGAAGCTGTCGAGAAAGCACAAGGGTTGCTGCTGCGACAACGGCCTGTGTGCCCGCGGTCGCGGTTGTGAAATGCCATTATTCGCCTCAAACCGTGCTCTTTGGAACTAGCCAGCCTTGTCTGAGACTGTCGCTCGCAGCCGCAGGAGCATAGAAGGGAAGAGAGACGCCCAGAGGCGGCTAGAGAGAACAATGCATCGCGCTCTTTTGATACAACATAGCTATCAAATGACACAGGAAGTACGCAACACTCGATAGGAGAAAGATGCATCCATCCTTTGTGACCATCGCGCCTTTCGCTCCTGAACCCGTGCGAATCAAACCCATCTCAGGCACACGCATGTCGCTCGCTCACTGTACAATCCATGAAAATGCATGTCTTCCTTGCCTGTTGGCTTGCCTCTGTCGGCTGGCTGTTCGTGGCTCCTCGAGCTCTCTATAGCCTGTCGGTTACGCGTTCATCAAGGCCGTGCCCGATTTACAGCAGCAGCTCCAGTGGGTTCTCGATGACCTTCTTCAACTCCTTCATGAACTCGCCACCAACAGCGCCGTCAACGACCTTGTGGTCGAAGGATCCAGTAAGAACGATCTGCTCCTCGAATTCAAAGCTCTCGGTTCCGTCTTCAAGATCCTTTGGCACAGCGACTTTCTTTACGGCGCCAACAGCAAGGATTGTAGCCTGAGGTGGGTTGATAACGGCGGTGAATCGGTCGATCGCGTCGTTCATGCCCATGTTGGAGATGGTGATAGTTCCGCCCTGGTACTCCTCTGGCTTGAGCTTTCCATCGCGTGCACGCTTGCCAAGGTCCTTGATTTGAGAAGAAACTGCCTCAAGACCGGTGCCGGTGACGTTCTTGACGATAGGAGTCATAAGGCCAACTGGGGTGGCCACGGCGACGGAGACATCGACGGTGTTGTGCTGGCGGATGACGACCTTGCCGGACTCCTCACGCCATGAGCTGTTGGCAGCTGGGACCTTGCGAGCGGCGTGTGCCAGAGCCTTGACAAGGAAGTCATTGACGGAGAGCTTGTACTTGCCATCGGAGGAGGCATTAAGCGCTTGACGCAGCTTGAGGAGCTTTCCAACGGCGACGGTCGATGCAACAAAGTAGTGTGGGTTCTGGTTCATGGATTCGGTCAGGCGCTTGGCGATGGTCTTGCGCATGCTGGAAGCCTCGATGTCCTCGTACGTTGGAGCAGCACCAACACCGGCGACTGCTGGAGCAGAGGAAGTGGCAGCTGGCTTGGCGTTCTCGACGTCCTTGCGTGTGATTCTGCCACCTGGGCCGCTGCCCTTGATGGTGGAAAGAGCAACGCCCTTCTCAAGAGCGAGCTTCGCGATGGCTGGGCCAACTGAGTCGCGCTCAATGACGGGCTGTAGTCTTTCGCCGGAGGATTCGGATTCTTGCGCCTTTGGTGCCTCGGATTCCTTAGGGGCTGGTGGTGCAGTGCCGGAGCCAGAGTTTGGTGGCTCGGAGGCCTCTGCAGCTTCCTGGCCGCCCTCCTTCTTGCCCTCAGACGCAGCCTTCTCGCCACCGGCATCTTCAATGGAGAAGTCCGCGAAAGCCTCAACATCCCCAGCGTCTTCCACCATGACGGCAATTGGCTGTCCCCACTGTCAGTATACTCCAGCCCATCAAGCCAGCTCTTCCGTTGTACTCACGTTGCCAACTGCGACGTCCTTCTCGCCTGAGTCCTTCAAGATCTTAGCGAGCACACCCTCCTCTTGAAACTCAAAGTCCATCTGGGCCTTGTCGGTCTCAATCTCTACCAGCACATCACCCGGAGCGAGGCTGTCTCCAGCCTTCTTCTGCCATGTGCCAATGTTTCCTGCGGTCATTGTCGGGGAAAGCGCGGGCATCGAGATGACGGTATGCGAGGGGTAGGCTGTATATTATATGTTAGAGTTTTGTTCATTTCATTCGAGTTGCGCATGAGGTATTCGTGGTGTCTCGTACATTTGGAGGCATAGTATCGGGCAAGGGCCGAGAGGGCGGGTATCCTGCTTCTGCAGCCATTGTATCAGCACTCATCGCGCAGTCTCCTCGGAGTCCTCCAATAACGTTGAACGTACTGAGCAGCATTGCGTGTGTTCAACTGTGTCCATGCGCCCCTCGCCGCGACTCCCCTGGAGGCTCTGCAAAGCACCGAAGCGGCTGACATTGTTTCTTGATGACCCGGGATTGGATTGGATGGCGAAGAATGTAGCAGCAGCAGCTCAAAACACCAACTCCGCGCTCTGAAGGCCAAGAATGCCGGGCAACAAGAAGAAGGCGCGGATGAAAGAAGGAATGTCCTGGGGTGGTGGTGAGTGGCAGGTGGGAGTGCGGACAGTGAGGATTGTGAGCGTTGTTGAGCTGCTTCTTCCGCAGCTATTTTCGTCGGAAGCTCTTTCCCTCAATGTCCGATCTCTTTCGGCCCGTCTCGCGAGAATCCGCGTTGAGTTGCACCGGCCACGGCAGGAGCAGCTGCTCAATCAATATCGTCAATATTCACTGGCAATTTTGACGCCTTAGTAAGACCCGATCGTGTGGCTCGCGTGGTCGCGGAAGTCAGGGTCGGCGCTAGTTCACAAAGAGACAGCACGCTTGAGCCGTCCACCTGTCGTCAATAATCTCACGAGGCCATCACCGTCGGATCCATTGATCGGAATTGTGCTGGAACTCTCGACATGTATCAGGCATAGAATGCTCGGTCACCGCCATATCTGCTCTTGCACCCGCACACGCTAGGCCTACCAAGTGCTGGGATGGCCGACGAGGAATCGCATGCTCCATCATCCCCGGAGCTGCCTGCACGCGAAGATGGAGTAGCAGCGACCACCACCACCGTCGCCGAGGTGGACGACGAGCGCGATGGGGACGATGAGGTTGCGCCAAGGCCGGAAGCAATCGAACAGAACGGCGACGCGATTGCCCAGAATACGAGCGCATCTCAGGAGGCAGAGGAATATACTGTGCCAGATATACGAGTGGATATACCGCAACCTGTCGACAATGGCGAATCGCGGGAGGATGTGTCTACCGCACCCCCTACACAACCCAGTGCCGAGTCTGCGCCTGAGAGCGTTGCATCGCCGCCTCCGAGTACGTCGACACCCGATACTCCGAATGCTAGATCTGCAGGCACCCGCCAGAGGACCGATTCGCAATCCACTACTGCCACGAGTGCTACACGATCATCAGCACGGTCAACTCGCACGAGCATGGTATTTGTGGTCAGTGCGCTGGAGAGTATCGCAGCTTCCAAAGATGCTCGCAAGAGGAAGCCGTTGCTGGACTCTACGCAAAGAGCATTGTCGGCCATACGAAGTGCGCAAGGAGATGCGTCTCATATAGACCCCGAGGTGCTGTTTGAGCCGTTGAATCTGGCGACTGAGGCAGCTACAGTCGCGGTCGTGACAACAGCCTTAGACTGCATTGGCAAGCTGATTAGCTACTCATACTTTTCAACGCCCGTGTCAGAAAGCGAGACTCCTGAGGCCAGTCCGAAGCCACCTCTGATCGAACGAGCGATCGATACGATATGCGAGTCTTTCCAGGGAGAGGCAACACCGAATGAGGTGCAGATGCAGATCATCAAGAGCTTGTTGGCCGCGATCCTCAACGACAAGATCGTGGTACACGGTGCTGGACTATTGAAGGCTGTGCGTCAGACGTACAATATCTTTCTCCTGAGTAAAAGCAGCGCAAACCAGCAGATCGCGCAAGGAACTTTGATGCAGATGGTTGGTACCGTCTTTGAGCGCGTCAAGGTGCGCTTGGCCAGTAAGGCGTCGCGTGCTGGAAAGCTCAATGGGAATGAGGCAGCTTCGGACGTCTCATCTGTCGTTGGCGGAGATGAGACACCGTCTGTTCAGGAAGTCCAGACACCAGACGAGAAGCCCGACGAGCCGAGGATGACATTGCAAACCTTTGAGACGCGCAAGTCATTCGACGATACCCGGATCAACGACACTGCGCCGACTACTGTGAGCAAAGCGAAGAAGGACAAGCGTCCTGCGAGATCAGGCTCTGGAGCCGAAGTGCCTTCGATTACAGTCCAAGGAGCGGGAAGCGAGGCTCTGACAGAAGACGAGGAAGAAGATGAGATCTACGTCAAAGACGCCTTCCTAGTCTTCCGAGCCATGTGCAAACTCTCCACCAAGGCGCTTCGCAACGAGGATCAGGTTGACCTGAAATCGCAAGGCATGCGCTCGAAGCTTCTGAGCTTACATGTAATCCACACTGTGTTGTTCAATCACAACATCGTCTTCACTTCCCCCTTGTCGACCATTCGCAGCTCCTCAAACGGCGAGCCGACTGGATTCACACAAGCCATCAAGCAGTACCTGTGTCTGAGTCTGAGCAGAAATGGAGCAAGCAGCATTCAGAAGGTGTTCGAAGTGTCAGCCGAGATCTTCTCACTGATGCTTAAGCACCTGCGGTCGTCTCTCAAGCGAGAACTGGAAGTTTTCTTGAAGGAGATCTACATCACTATCCTTGACAAGCGCAATGCTCCAACATGGCAGAAGAGCTACATCATCCAGCATGTGTTCGGCGGTATTGGGTCTGATCCCCGGGCTTTGGTGGAGATCTATCTGAACTACGATTGCGATCGACAAGCATTAGACAACATGTATCAACGGTTGATTGAGCATGTAAGTCGAATAGCGAGCCAGCCGGTGGCAGTCAATGGTATGCAACAGCAGGCGTATCAAAGGGCTACATCAGAGCAGCACAGCAGCGCACATGACTGGCGGGAGCGCGGCACGATGCCCCCTAGTCTGACGACGGCAAGCATGGGCTCATCACATACTCACGACCCGGACTACCCGGCAGAGTATGCAATGAAGTTGCAAAGCCTCGAGGCGTTGGTCAGCACTCTCCGAAGCATGGTCAACTGGGGCCAGCAGACACCTTCGGAAATCGCGGCAAGCACACTAGCCGATGTCGATTCACGGTTCTCTCTGGATGATCAACGTGAAAGCTTGGACACGCGAGGCGAAGTTGGACCAAGCGGAGCTTCCATTGATGGTATGCCCCCGACACCAAGTCTCGCAGATACACCTGTCGCGGAGGATGATCCAGCTGAGCTCGAAAAGATCAAGCAGAGGAAGACAGCACTCAACAATGCCATTCGAGCATTCAACTTCAAGCCCAAGCGCGGCATCAAGCTGCTCATCTCTGATGGCTTCATTCCGTCATCAGATCCCAAAGACATAGCACGCTTCTTTATTAACAACGACCGCGTGAACAAGAAGTCGCTCGGGGAGTATCTTGGAGAAGGCGACGAGGAGAATATCAAGATTATGCATGCATTTGTCGATTCGATGGACTTCACAAAGACTCGATTCGTCGATGCTCTGCGGAGGTTTCTACAGTCTTTCCGCCTGCCTGGCGAAGCGCAGAAAATCGATCGCCTGATGTTGAAATTCGCTGAACGATACACGACTGGAAATCCAAATGCATTTGCGAATGCGGACACTGCGTACGTCTTAGCTTACAGTGTAATCATGTTGAACACAGATCAGCACTCTGCTCAAGTCAAGAAGCGGATGACCATCGAAGACTTTATCAAGAACAATCGAGGCATCAACGACAGCGCTGATCTGCCGGATGAGTACCTGCAGGGCATTTTCGATGAGATTGCTCAAAATGAGATTGTCTTGGATACGGAGCGCGAGGCGGCTGCCAACCTGGGCCAGCTTCCCCAGCAGCCGACCGGCTTAGTGGGCACCCTTGCCAATGTTGGACGTGACTTGCAAAGAGAAGCATATGCGCAAGCAAGTGAGGAAATGAGCAACCGAACGGAGCAGCTATTCAAGAACTTGCTACGATCGCAGAAGAGAGCCGGTGGCGCTGCTGCCCTTGCGAGTGGAAAGGGCAAGTTCCTCGTGGCAAGCTCATACAAGCACGTTGGACCAATGTTCGAGGTGACCTGGATGAGTTTCCTGACAGCGCTCTCCGGAGCGGCTCAGGAATCACAAAACCAAGAAACCATCAGGCTTTGCATGGAGGGTCAAAAACTGGCCATTCGGATAGCATGCCTTTTCGACTTAGAGGATCCTCGCCAAGCGTTTGTTTCCAGCCTAGCCCGAAATACTAACCTGTACAACTTGTCCGAGATGAAAGCCAAGAATCTTGAGGCACTGAAGGCACTGCTCGAGATCGCGTACACAGAAGGCAATCGTCTGAAGTCGAGCTGGAGAGAGATTCTCACCTGCATATCACAGCTCGATCGTTTCCAGCTAATCTCATCTGGTGTCGAAGAAGGCGCGATACCTGATGTCATGCGTGCGCAGACACCGCAGAGCCCTCAAGTGAACGGTGCCGGGCGCAAGAGCGTACAAATCAACAGGCGGCCGACGACACGTTCGAATGCTAGTGGCCAATACCAAACCGAGATTGCAGAGGAGACCAAGAACGCCGACATGATCCGCGTCGTCGACCGCATCTTCACCAACACTGCCAACATGTCTGGTGATGCTATTGTTGAGTTCGTCAAAGCTCTCACTCAGGTCAGCTGGCAAGAGATCCAATCGTCTGGTCTGTCGGATTCTCCGAGGACGTACAGTCTACAGAAGCTTGTCGAGATCTCTGGCTACAACATGCTCCGTGTGAGGTTCGAGTGGACCAACATCTGGCAAATCCTCGGCCAGCACTTCATTGAGGTTGGCTGCCACAATAATACACATGTTGTCTTTTTCGCGCTCAACAGCTTGCGCCAACTGAGTATGCGGTTTATGGAGATCGAGGAGCTGCCTGGGTTTAAGTTCCAGAAGGACTTCCTCAAGCCATTCGAGCTCATCCTCAGCAACGCGTCCCAAGTCGCCGTGAAAGACATGGTCCTCAGATGTCTGATACAGATGATTCAGGCGCGAGGCGATGCAATCCGATCTGGCTGGCGAACAATGTTCGGTGTGTTCACTGTGGCTGCCAAGGAGCCATACGAGAGTATCGTGAACTTGGCCTTCGACAACGTCACTCAAGTCTACAACGACCGATTTGGTGTGGTAGTGTCACAAGGCGCCTTTGCAGATCTTGTTGTGTGTCTCACAGAGTTTAGCAAGAACATGAAGTTTCAGAAGAAGAGCTTGCAAGCTATCGAGACACTGAAGTCATCGGTGCCGAAGATGCTGCGCACACCAGAGTGCCCACTCTCACAGAAGGCGCCTGGGCACAAGGATGCACCACAAGCCGAGAATATCCCCAAACAACCTATTCGTCAGACGCAAGAAGAGCAATATTGGTTCCCAGTGCTATTTGCTTTCCACGACGTGCTCATGACTGGAGAGGATCTGGAAGTACGATCAAGAGCATTGAACTACCTCTTCGATACGTTGACCAAGTACGGTGGCGACTTCCCACGAGACTTCTGGGATACGTTATGGCGACAGCTTCTCTACCCGATCTTCATGGTCCTGAAAGATCGTAAGGCAATCAATCACGAGGCTGCTAATCATGAAGAACTGTCAGTGTGGCTGTCGACAACGCTGATCCAAGCACTCCGCAACATGATCACTCTGTTCACCCACTTCTTCGACAGCTTGGAGTACATGCTAGATCGATTTTTGGACTTGCTTGCTCTATGCATATGTCAAGAAAACGATACGCTCGCCAGGATTGGAAGCAACTGCCTTCAGCAGCTCATTCTGCAAAACGTCAAGAAGTTCACCCCTGGTCACTGGGACAAGATCGTTGGCGCATTCATCGACCTATTCGCGCGGACCGAAGCCAAAGAGCTCTTCTCGGCTGCGACATCTTCGTCATACTCCAAGGACAGCTCTTACGCCAACGGGACGCCCGATACCCCCAGAACGGCTGCCCACATGGACGATAGCGCCTCTATTGCTTCGGCCAACGCGCTGAAGATCAATGGCATCTCTGACGACGATGAGATGACAATGAACGGCGATCGTCCAAATACTTTGCGCACGCAAACATCCAACTCTCTTTCTCTGTCCTCCGATCACGAGCGCAGCCCTAGCCCTGCCACCGCTTCGCGCCAGGCCTCCGATCTTGAAGACTTCAGTAACACGACACCTCAACAACAAGCTCCCATCGTCGTCACGGCCGCACGGAGACGCTACTTCAATCAGATCATCACCAAGTGTGTCCTTCAACTCCTCATGATCGAGACCGTCTCCGAACTCTTCAACAATGATGCCGTTTACGAGTCCATTCCATCACACCTCCTCCTCCGTCTCATGGCTCTGCTCAAGAAGAGCTACCACTTCGCAAAACGCTTCAACGAAGACCGAGAATTGCGAACACGACTCTTCAGGGAAGGCTTCATGAAGCAGCCTCCGAACTTGCTCAAGCAGGAATCCGGCTCAGCTAGCGTCTACGTCCAGATTCTCCTGCGCATGAATGCGGATGCGTCTGACGAGAGGGCAGCGAGCAGGCCCGAGACCGAAGCTGCGTTGATTCCGCTTTGCTCGGATATCATTGCCTCGTACATCAGCCTTGACGAGGAGACGCAGCAACGTAATATCGTCACCTGGCGACCCGTTGTCGTGGACGTGTTAGAGGGGTACAACCACTTCCCCGACGAGCTGTTCGCGAAATTTGTCGATGTCTTCGCTCCTCTTGCTGTTGGACTGATGGGTCGCGAGATGGGCGGTGAACTGCAAAGAGCTGTTCAGAGGCTATGGCAAAGAGTTTGCGAAGTCAGGCTCGGGTTGGAGATGCCAGAGGGCTTGCAGGCTGTCGCTGAGACGCCCACAAGTCCGGGTATGAGCCGTGAGAGGAACGTCTTTGGAGCAAGGAGAGGCAGCCGCGCGAGTTTGGGAACGGTGCACCGGTAGGACAGTGCCATCGGACTCAATAGTGCTATGGTGGGTGGGGAGCGGCGCTTGTGAGCATTGAAAGCCTGAGAGAAGCATATGAGTGTGAGGGCTTTAGAAAGCTTGGGCATTAGACATTGAGCGTGTGAGATGTTGCATTGATAGAAAAGAAAGGACAGGAGGAATATATACCCGAGCTCAGACGATATTGCATTCTGTGAAGGTAGAACTTGTATCAAAGTAGTTGAGCGAAGCCGTCCTCACGGACATCAGGACCTGGCTTCTGCCCAGCTGTCTGTAAAAGGGTGGGCTGGAAGCTGTCTAGGACAGCCTGGAAAAGAACATGCAGACGCTAGAACTGTCTCTCTTATTGTAGCAAACGCAGGGCGAGAGGCTTATAACGAGCTTCATCGTTCCGGAGATGGAAAGGATCCAAGCAAGTTATAACACCTTGCTCTGAGGGCATATACACGACTGCTGGAGAGTGTATACATCTGTTGAGGAAGGGGCTGTGCAGGTTTGGGTTCCATCGAGGGTGCAATCGAGGTAGTAGTGCGTGAAGCTTCGACTTTCACATGCTAAGGACCGTGCGAGTTTAGTTTAAGGTTTGGCGGGCTCGTCCGTGCCCTTCTCCGAGCTTTGCAGCCTCGTCTTCCTGCAAAGCGCACGCTCACCAAGACATCTTCTCACACAGCCTGAGTGCGAGTTCCTGCCCTTGACCCTCCAGCATCGTGAGTGTCTAAACCTCGTCACGATAATGACCGCAACGGAGAATCCATCGACTAAGATTGGAGCAGTGCAAGACAGGATGGCGACAGCGAGCAGCACGACGGCGCAAGACATCGTGGCGGCGCAACCAACCAACGCTCCCACCTTGATGACTATCGCTGCTGAAAATCGTATTCGCATCTACAAATTCCTCCTGATCCAGGAGAACCCCATCTCACTCGATGTGATCAACCGCAAAGACGGCAAGGAAGAGTTCGTCCCCCGGTCTCACAACCGCCGCAAACGCAACGAGTCCCACCCCGACGAAGTGTACGACCACAAGACGAACACATGGGTCCCTATCCCTCCCTCCTTTTGCGCAATCCTCCCCACATGCAAGCAAGTCTACCGCGAAGCGCGGGAGGTGTTGTACGGCTGCAACGTCTTCGTCTTCTCCTCGACAACCGGCCTGCGCACCATCCTACCCATGCTCGGCGACAACGCAATGCACCTTCGCTACATCACGATCGATCGCAACGGCTTCATCCGCGCTTCGGCATCCAAAGCCATGAAGGACCTGGCCATCGCAAAAAACCTCCGACGCATCGAATTTAACCACAATGAGATCTGCAAGGCCAATCATCAGCCATGGAACCAGACTTCTCGTCCTCTTTTCACCATCGATGAGATCGTCAAGACCTGTCAGCCGCTACTGGAATCTCTGCAGAAGTCGTATCGGGGGCAGAACCTGAAGCACAATGTCACGAATCTCATCAAGTTCAACACCAGCGCTGAGGCGTGTAGGTGGTGTCTGCGCGCTCAAGTCTCGGCGGCTGATCTGCGGCCAGAGCACAAGAGAACCTTTGGCTATTCGGAGAACTGTCTATGCAAATGCTCTGAGATCGAAGCGAAGAACGAGGAGATCGAGAAGCGGGTGTCGGGGATTGTGGCGGAGAAGATGGGATTGGCGAAGAAGGAAGACGATTGAGGTTCTTGTAGGAACTATTGGGCGGAGTGGAATGACTTGGAAAACGTTGACTGTGTGACGAGCTGCTGGACTTGGCGGCGGCTGGGCAGACGCTGAAAGCTGAAGGACTGCTATGGATGGTTTCAAGACATCGAGAAGGTGTTTTGTATCGAAATTTGCCTGGGCACGGCACATTTTGAGCCGAGAACGGCTTGCTCACACGTGGTGGAAGATATACCTCCCTAATTAGAGGGTCACGGGTTCTGCAAGGAGTGCTAGGCATTTGAACGGATTGTACAAGCTGCGTGCTCAAAAGTGGGGCGACTCAGAGCTAGCTTCGTAAGTGAATGAATCGCCTGCTGCACCTTCGTCTCCTGAGGATACCGCCGCATTTGGCTGGACGCCCAATTTCGAGAAGCTTGTTCTACGAGTGATACCGCCGTAGAATATAGCGTACCGCGCGACCTTGTGTGTCAGTTTGCCTGCTTTTCAAGTCAAGAACCTATGGCATTCGAGCCCAAAGCAGAAAGATCGATCGCACAAAGCTCTCATGGGCAGATTGGGGCGCCGTAGAACGATCGTTGATTGCTATTGTCTAAATCCAATTGGTATAATACCGCCGCTAGCCGAGCTGAATTCATGTGCATTTCCAGCTCAAGGCACATGTTTGGAACTTGCCAGAAACACGCGAGGTGAACATTGGCCCGTGTTCACCCAGCCGCTGCTGCGTTTGCATGTGCGAGTATCAAAAGCTACACCTCCAGCTGCTTCTCCTTCTTCTCGACATCCAGCGACATCGCATCAACAACACACAATTTGCACCATCATCAACACGAACAGTTGTCATTCACGCTAGCTCACGCACTACGTCGAACCCAGAAGCTATATACACACGAGACAATCTATCCATTCGACCTTGACATGTCCTCCCCCGGTTCCGAAGAACCGGAAGAGTGGAAGCCAACGGCCACTTGGGATGACCTGCCTCCAGAGCTGAGAAACAGAATCTACGGTTACCGCCTGCAGAAGCCGAACATCGTCAAGCTGAAAACTCGGCGACGTCAAGGACGGAAGGCCGTAGTCGTTCGACGCGGTCTTCAGCGTAAGGAGACCTGGACTGGATGGGAGACCATCAAATCACCCAAGCGCACTGCTCTTCTCCTTCTCAACCGCAAGTTCGGTCAGGAGGCTGCTGGCATTCTCTACTCCGTCAACACCTTCTCCTTCGAGTCCACTTCGACTCTCAACAGCTTCCTCGAGGTGATCGGAGATAAGATCAAACTGCTCAGCCAACTGCAAATCGAGCCAAATGGCTATATGATTACATCCGCCAAGAAGACTGGGAGACTCCTGTCCGCAGCCACCGGACTTCGCAGTCTTGTGCTGCCACATCATGATGTCTGCCCATCTGGAGACGGTCCTGCGTCCCTCGGCAGACCCATCAAGATCGCAGACATCTTGGAGCACTTCCTGCCATTCATCAAGGCATTGCAGCCGGTCTTCGATAAAAGCGATACCCGGCACAGCATTCTAGACTTGATCCAGATCAAGCCGGTCGCGAATGGAGACCAAGGCAGCCACGAGAACTGCGAGGCCGAGGACGAAATAGAGTGCATCATGATGACGAGGAAGGATATGAGAAGAGAAATTGCGAAGCTTGCGGGAGTGGTTGATCCAGAGGATGTGGATAAGGAGGATTGAGGGAGGGACGGGGACGGAGTCCGGAGAGAAGGGCCGTATTAAGAGATCGGTGTTCTCCGTGAGCATATGGGCGGTTGAGTGAAAAGATCGAGGCCAATTTGCCCTTGATTCCGTCGGTATAATCACATGAGCATCGATGTCTGAGGGTTTTTTTATGTATTCTAGAGATCTCTCGCACGAAGTGAGCATATCTTACACTGCATCTCAGCGACGGAGTAAAGGACAATGGCAGTTCTGTCAAATTCGACAGGCCAAAACATGCTATGCTTAGCAGAGAGGCAGTGCTGGATTCCAACGGTTCCAGGCATATTATTTCCCAAGTGATCGGTGGAGTGAGCTCTGCCTGTGCAGTCAAAACAGGGAGAGACAATTTCGTTAATCTCAGTTGTCAGGACGATACGGAAACTGCAGTGCCCCTACATCGACTTGTCCTGGGCTCACTGGGCACCTAGCCTCGCCCCATATCTCTAAAGAGCACACCCATGGTAGGTCCACCCCACACACGGCTGTGAATCAACATGTCCCGTCATCATCCTCCTCTTGATATGGTGGCTTTTGATGAGCTCGTCTCCCCGTCACGTTGAGTCGGATGCGACTAGTCCAACATTGTAGCGCTGCTGGTAGTGGATTACTTCGGTTCATGTGGCGATCAGCAAGTCTGAGACCATATTCGACCTCTTCATGATGGATGACAGCTCGTTGAGAAGAAGTCGTTGCGGTCGAAGACAGTCATTCGCTTCCCGCTCGCTGAGTCAGCAGCCGCTCTTGGCACTCATTCTGCATCATTCCATCTCGACGCGCGAAATGCTGAGAACTCAATGACAACAACTCCTATCACACCAATTCATCGCTGGCCATCAACATTGTGCCGCACACATTGCCAGAGCGGTCGTGGGCATTAGATGGCTCCAAGCAGGCAATCAGCAGCAAACATCAATGTCAAGAACACCGCCGCTCCCGGCTGCTGCACACCGAATGCATCCAGGAATAACAACACCCAAGACGTGTTTGCTATGGGTCCTTCATACGCCAAGCTCTGCGTTCGCACTGAGCATCTCTGTTATGCAGGTGCCTATTCGTTCAAGATGACCTCTGATTGCCAAATTAATTCGGCGGCAGTATTCTGACACTCTGCCAGTTGCGAATAAAGTAAGACGAGCCTGGGTGGGCTGCCCCATCCCGGCATCTGGCTTGCCATCAATCACGGAGACTAGGGAAATAATGATATTGATGACCATCACAGACTGTGACGGTCTGGGGCTCTTGTGATGCGAAATGCCAAAATCTTCAAATCTCGAGAGCGAATCTTCAAATCTCGAGAGCGGTTCTCCGTTGTTTTCGACTCAGCACTCCACTGGCATTCCGCAGGATGTACGCCGTGAAGGCAACTCTCGCTGGTCTTCCAGCTGTTTGGGTCACTCTCTACACCAGCTATGCTGCTTGCGCCAGCTTCAGCCCAGACGCATTTGCCATAGATCAGCTGCCGGAAGGAGTCTACATCCTTGAATCACGCTTCACCTTAATCGCACCTGATGCGCCTGCTCGAGGAGACCTGAGTATCTGGGTGGGACTTGTCACCAAGGAATATCTGGTCCAAACCATTACAGACAACTCTGCACAGGGCCCAAGGTAAGGCCAAGTATGTCCGATCCTTTGAGACCAACTAAATCCGGGCTTCGCATAGTGGCAACCTGTGCTTCTCGAAATCTGCCAACGACTGGTGTGTCTTCGCCTATGCTTACAGCAGCTCCAAAGGCGGTACCGGCAGCGATGACTACGCCATAGCGCGTCCAGGAGATCGTGTGACCTGACACTACGTACGCAACGCCGACGAGGGCATATATGAGCAGACAGCATCTGTCAATGGCCGAGTAGTGTCTCGATGGACGTCGAAATCCGGTCTATCCAAAGCTATCTACACTGGGGTAGAATGCTGCTGCGATGATCCATGTGGGAGCGTTGGTGCGCACGGTACGTGTAGGAACTCTGAACGTCCGGCTTGTAACTAATTCTTCGGTGATGACAGATTGGGTGGATGTGTACATCAGATTCAGCAAGGCCGTGCCTGATCTAGAGTCAATCGCCAGAAATGACGGCGCTGCGACTCACTCCAGGTTGCAGACTTCAGATGGTGGTATTACGTGGGCCCTTGAGAGCATACACATTCCTGGCTGGACTCCATAATCAGGTTGCTGTAAACCACAGCTCACAACTCTGAGCATTACTGTCCAGCATTATCTGGATCCGCGCAGAACAGCCAACCCTTCTGTCCACCTGAGTAGCATTCCTCCTTTCCGCTCATGTCCCTCGTGGTGGTACTGGTCCAGATTCGTTGAGCAAAGTTCTTGTTTGTATCGATATCATAGATGCACTGACAGACACGGGTCAGAATATGGCAGGAAACAAATGCGAATCAATTTACTTACGCAAACTGTGTAGACGTTCTTGCCATTGGCTTCACAGCCACCATTGCCTTGTGCGCCCTTGTTGCAAGACATGTAGGCACGAGCGGAGACGCTTGTCACGCCTGCGGCGAGAAGAATAGGCAGGAACTTCATGGTCGATTACGCTAAGATTGGTAAGTGTGAGCTTCAAGACAAGATCTTTATGATGTACCAACTAACGTGTGTGGGCTTCACGATCGGTGATCAGTGAGATTTTGATCAGTAAAGCAGAGCCATCGAGGCATTCCCACCAGCTTATTATATGCAAAAGTCCCTCGGATCTGCCATCTTACCGCTCGTGCTCATTGACCAAGAAGCTAGACTACGAGACACTCACGCCAAGTATACAATGGCACCACAGTATGCACATTTCAAGGGATCCGTGAATAGGACCTGGTGGTATCCTCATACTGATTGACGCAGCACCGATCAATTCACAGGCTGGGGAACATGTGGGTTCGTGCTGTTGATTCACTCTAAATGCAATCAGAGATTCAAAGGAGGAACTCACTACTCGCGATGGCATGCGATATGAAGACCCCAATGTGTATCTGAGCGGTCTGGGAGCTGGACTATTTGTGCCCGTGGGTATTTGGCGGCTTCATACCTGGCAGCCAAGGACGCCAAAAACCAAGGCCGTTCGGCAACCGATGAACGAGAAACGCAATTCACCCACCACTTCCGCTGCCCGCCGTCCCGGTCCATTGCCGCGCGGATTCGTCCGGAAGCGACAACACATTATCATCTTATTCAGCTCCTTCATGACACAAGATCATCACAGTGGGAAATGCACTCAGTTTGGGCATGTTAATTCCTCCGAAAACGGGAAGTCACAAACGAAGAACGATCATGATTGTACCAACTACAGGATCTATCACCGGACGTCTTCGACATATGCCTGCACGATACCATCAGCATCAGCACCGCCAGGCCCATGCCAGACACCCTCCAGCTTCAAGCCAGCTTTCATCAGCAAAGCCTCCCACTGCGATCGACTTCTCTCAATGCCAGCATTGAAAGTCATCATTACCACGTCCCATCCGGCTTGATACTGATTCGCGCCTTGATCCGGCAGAACAAGGTCATGAATCAACAACCTCGAGTAGCCAGGCTTCATTACAGCTCGAATGTTCCTCAAGATCTGCAAAGCGTACTTTTCGCTCCAATCGTGCAAGATATGGTGCATGAAGTATACTCTGGCCCCGACAACGCGGTTCGGTTCAAAGAAGTTCTGCGGCTGATACGTGATCCTCGGATCTCGGAAGGTGATGGTTGCCAGAGCTGGCTCGATGTCCTGCAGCACGAGCTGTCCCGTGGCTGACGGGAATCGATTCGCAAACGAGATAATATCATGACCTTTGCCGCCGCCGACATCGACCAGGAGAAGACTGTAGCCATTGTAGCCCGAGAGAATTTGCTGTTGTACGGGATACCAGTCGAACCAATATGAGCTGGAACCCATGGTGTTGCCCATGAAAAGATGGAAATCTCGCAATCGGTCTGGACGAACTTTGGCCATGTACTCAAACACATCGTACTTCGTGCGATGGGCGTACTGGATGAACCCGTCAGTTGGTTCGGATGGGCTTTTGAAGCCTGTCTCTTCGAGAAAGTGTGGTGCTTGAGCTGTGGCATCGACCTGAATGTCCCAGACGAATCTATGGCCTGCAGCTATGGCCGGATCCGCCATTGCGTGCGTGGTACCGTTCGCTATCCAATAATTTGAAGAAGGCTCAGCGACGAAATTCATGCTGGCCAGGAGTCGTAGGATTCGTCCGACGAGAAGATCTTCTGCTTGACATTCTATCGCCAGCTCTGAGGTGGTCGCTGGCACTCCTTGTCGTTTCGACAGAGCTTCGAAGAGTCCCATCCGCACTGCTGCTTGCACCGCGAATGAGATGAAAGGCGAAAAGATGATGCTCATGGCGTTGTCGATCGGCTGGGTCAAGGATGCTGTGAGCTGCCGAGCCAACGCAAGCGCATTGTTGCGGGCTTGTTGGTCACCCTTAGCGATGGCAGGGCTGAGACCATGGAGGTCGTTGATGAGTGACGAAACGTCATGTTGTGTTTCGAAGGGAGACTTTGCTATCTCGTCTCCTGGAGTTGTGGGCGGAGTCGCAAGAGCTGCCATGGTCTTGATGTTGTGTGAGAGGAGAGGGTGGCTGATACTCTGTGGACAGGACGGGCCTTTGGATCCTCTTCAACTGATGGAGGCCTTGGTCGCACTCCCAACATCATGATCTGGGCCAGTGTGGCTTGCTGCATGGTCGCTTGAGCTCATGTTCTCAGTCTGCACCTTCTCTTGCTGCTTTTCGACAAAGTGAGGCACTCAGCATACCTTCTCGGTCTCGTGGCATTGGCATGCAACAACAGACCGACTAGCTCTGTGGCTTCAATCCTACCGCTTTGGGCAATAGTCTGCTTCGTGGTATGCAGCTGCAGGAGTTAGCGTTGGAAGTGGCTTGCGTACACCGCGATTCTCTCAAGCTTCTTCGGTACGCTTCAAAACTCCGTCCAGACCGCACAAATGCCATTGGCTTCCAAGCGATGCCGCATGTCTGCTATCAGCATGTCTTGACTGTGGCTCATCTGGCCGCTGTCACCGTCTTCACAACTCGAGCCCAGATGCGGCATTATCCGGATCTTGTCGTATCGGCCACGCATTCACAGCTCTCCACGAAACGCCTCGTCGGCCATACCGCTCGGTATCAACACATTATCTCTGCTTCACCGCTCAGTGGAATGCACATTTTGCAGAAGGTCGACAAAGGTGTCGGCCCGGGCAAGCTGAGAGGCATCGACTGTATGGCTTGGCGTTGCTTCTGGAGGATGTCGCTATCATAGGGTCCAGACTGACGGGTGTCTATTAAAAGCGGCACTGACGTCCGTTTGAACGAGATTACGACAGCTAAACAACTTTCTTTTCGATCAAGAGCATGGCCGCAGTCACTCAATTACCCAATTGGGAGCTTTCCATCAGTAGTGACATCGCCGCGGGAGCTAAGATCGAAACTCTAGTCCAAGTTGCCGAGGTCGATTGCGATGAGGACATTGTTCAAGAGAGCGTTGAATTCCATTTGAACGATAATGGAGCTTCAATCAAGGATGATCAGGAAACAAGAATGCCTTCGTACCATGGAGACGCGAAAGCGCGATACTGTTTGCCAAATGAGTAAGCGCACGAATTTGATCGAAGTCAGCTATGACACTACTGACCATATTGACCGCATCTAGCTCTCCAGAGCACGTGCGCCTGGAGACACAGGCCTATCATCTGTCGATGATGATGGACAACAAGATACTGCATGCCCCAATCTCCTTAACGAAGCCTTCCAGAATTTGCGACATTGGTTGTGGAACTGGAATCGTAACCGATCTCCTCTCCGAAACGTATCCTCAAGCCGATTGCTATGGTCTCGACCTATCTCGAGTCCCCCAGATCCGGCCTCATCATCGAAATGTCCACTTCATGAAGGGCAACATTTCAAACCAGAAACCCTGCGAGTGGGAGCCTTGCGACGCTTTGACACAGCGACTGTCTTTGGAGGAAGGCTTGTTCGATTATATGTTCAGCAGGCTCCTCATTCTTGGCATGAGCGACTGGCCTTTATATATCCAAACAGAATACTCTCTTCTGAAGCCTGGCGGTTGGGCTGAGGTACATGATTTGGCTTGGGACTGGTTCGCTCCAGACGGAACCATCATCAGCGACCAATGGGAATGGCTTCGTTGCCTACGATCCGATTTCGAATCACAACAAAAACGCATGAATATACACTGCGGCAAGAATGCTGCGCAATGGATGGAAGAAGCTGGGTTCGAAGACGTCCAGGTCTTCCCTTACACATTCTCCTGGTGCGGTGAGACCGAACCAACCGCTGACATGCGAGCATTTGGAAAGTTCAATGCCAAGGAAGTGCCAGCGATGTTGTATCATGCGATTGAGAAGGCCCTTTCGAACGACAAGAAGCCAACCGCTGAGATTCAGCAACGAATTCAAAAGTTGCGTGCTGAGATGAAAGCAACTCTCGTTCCAGGAGCAGGCATGTACCAGATATTTTATGTAACAATAGGGCGGAAGCCCGAGTAGATGGACTAGATGGAGTCGGCGTTCCGGATGGGGAAGCACAGGAGTTCTCGGGGGTCATTGATGTGCCCCGAGGCTGAGGTTAATACATCAGCGCAGAAGTGGATGAGGTGCTGATCCACGGCAGACACTACGTTGCTCGATTTTTCCAGTCTCCTCATCTGACTTGCTCAATGTTTCCATCTCAACACTTCGGTCGCGCTCGTTCCGATTCTGTGAAGCCCAGCATACTTTTCGCAGGAGAGCTGGTCTGACCTGTCTCTTGAGCTCACAGTCTCCCATCCGCTGTGAGGTGAGATGATCGACGCGCCTTTGTACAACCCTGCGAGGTGTGTCTTCGGGAGCCCCAATGGTTATGACAGTGCTGTTGCTCATCTCACGACTCGCAGGAAGTCGTCCGACCCCTACTTCCCCGAAGCGAACAACGATCGACGACTTGACTGCAAAGCGCTTCTTCGGATATTCAGTCCTCATACTAGCCAAGACTGCCATCGGTCACAAAGCCCTCCATGTGGACGTGGTGCAACCCTCGACCCCATGCATCCCTCTTGGCGCATCGAGCTTTCTTCTTCCATTCGCTTTGGAGTACCAGGTTGTCGGGCTCGTCGCTGACCATCCATTCGGGCCGTATGCATGTGATAGCCACAGAGTTGGCATGACATACGACCTGAGCTGAGCTGAGCTGGAAGCACATGCGAAATACTTAAGCGACTTGGGTTGGCAGCAACAATGATCTCCAAAACAACGGTCTCGACAACAGATTCAAAATTGATTTCTCGTAATGGCACTCCACGCGCTCGTATGCTCTGCAGCCTTCCTTTCAGCCTTGTTGGGCAGAACATGTTCTGGTCATGTAATGTTCCATAATCCTGGAGCGTCTGTCGGAAATGCGTCTTGCTGCGGCCTGTTGGAGCAACGCCTTGGCTCAAAGATATCGTATCCAGAGACCGCCATCTACAACGCCTCGCTAGAAAGTTACTGGTCAGATCGAGAGACAGACGTCCGTCCAAGCTGTGTTCTCACCCCGACAAAAGCTCAAAACGTGGCCACTGCCGTCAAGATTCTTGCAGGCACGTCCTGTAAATTCGCAGTTCGTGGAGGCGGTCACCTAGGATGGCCAGGAGCTGCAAATATAGAAGATGGAGTTACGATCGATCTCTCTTCCCTCAACAGCGTATCTGTGTCTAACAATAACACCATCACTACGATCGGAGGAGGCGCCCGCTGGAATGATGTCTACGAGTATCTCGATGCGCGTAATCTCAACGTTGCCGGAGGTCGATTCTCCTCAGTCGGCGTCGGGGGCCTCACTCTGGGTGGAGGAATCAGCTTCTTCTCGCCTAGGTACGGATTCGTTTGCGACACCGTCATGTCTTACGACCTCGTCTTAGCGGATGGGACATTGGAGACCATATCTCCGACCAACAAGCCTGACCTCTTCAAAGCCCTCAAAGGAGGCAGCAATAACTTCGGTGTTTTGACTGCTCTTCGTCTGGAAACGTTCCCAGGTGGACCTTTCTCCATGGGAACCAAGAGCTACGGGATGGAACATGCGGCACCACTCTTGAATGCTTTCAATTCTCTGGCCGGAGTTGCTACCGAAGATTTCGATCCTTATGCAGCATTCATACAACAGCAGATCTGGGACAGTCATGGTATCGGAGGAGCAGAAATCATCAACAATATTCTGGTATACACCAAGGTGCCAGCAATTGGCGAAGTGCCCGCGTTTCTGAGTCCGCTGGCCAATGCCGCACCAGCCAACAGTAAGTAAACTATTGGCATTTGTCGTCACTGGTTCGTAGCTGATTGTCTCGCAGAAAGCGACCTCGAAGTGCGTCCAATCTCTGTCTTCTTGGGCAAGGCTTCCGCCTCTGATGAGCGAGTCCCGCGTCGAGTGCTCTCCACAATGTCTTTTCGCCAAAGCAACACTTCGTACATTTCGGATTTGCGAAGCATTTTCGAGACCGTGGCCAGAAACCTCAATGCCACCGTTCCTCGGTCATCACTGAAGCTGGTCTTCCAGCCCATTCACCAGATCATGACTAGCAAGGCACGACAGACCGGTGGCAATGTGCTTGGTTTCAGGCCGGAAGATGGTCAGATTATCAACGTCTGTGTCCAGACATCATGGGCCGGTGCAGAGAATGACGACTCCATTGTTGCAGAAGTCAAGACGGCTCTTCAGAAAAGTCAGGCATTGGCAGAAGAGATGGGTGTTCAGGCGCGGCAATTGTATCTCAACTATGCCGAGAAGTGGCAAAATCCTATCGGTGGATATGGGCCTGAGAATGTTGCATTCCTGCGTGAGGTGAGCCGAAAATATGATCCGCACGGAGTCTTCCAGAGGCAGTTACCAGGAGGCTTCAAGCTTTGGACCGGAGAGGGCACTGGATGAGAACGAGGATGTGGTATGGGATGACAAAAGCTGGAAATCCTCGAATTAGTTGACATCAAGCCGACAACTCCTAGTTCAAAGACTTTGCGAACACGTCCAATGATTGAGCACTAACCCTTTAGGATAAGGCATGTTGGGGGTCCTAGTCGCGTTCGTTAAAGTTTCACCTTCATCCCAGGACCAACAATCCGTATGCTATCACTCCAATAATCGCAGCCGGAACGATATGTGACTTGATGGCTTCAGGCAGCCCACCTTCGGAATACAACGCGACGGCATATCCATCAGCCGTCGCCAGGAGTCCACCCGTGAAAGCCACAATGACTCCAACCGCTTTCCACTCTCCCATTCCACCTAGAACCAGCATCAGGAGCCCGAAGCTCACCTCGCGCGGGGCGAAGAGGAGAGGCCAGAAGTGGTCATTGTCGTCTGCTGCTCCAGTAGGGTTGGTGTTCTTCTTCTTGCTTGCGCTGGGTCGCTTGCCATCGACGGGTAGGCCGGCTCCCTTGACGCAACCCGGGGTATCGTAGATGACCCAGATGCCAATGTGAACCATATGTAAGGCGAGGATGATGGTAAGGGCTTTGCAGACATTCAGGTATGTGAGGTGTTCAGAGATGTTCTCGAGGGTCAGGTTGGTGGATGACATGTTGACGGCGTTGTATGCAGAGAACGTGCTTGGGCGAATCTGTTGCTAATGTGGTGTTTGGCAATAACAGAACGATGCCGGTGTTGGGAATATCGTTGCTATTCATCAGTTTGCCTCCAGCTGAGGCACCGGATTCGCGTTGCTTCCTCAGCTGGAGCAATGGACCAAAGTGGCATATCCTACGTCAGTAGACTTTTTGTATTGCACTACTCACAGCGCTGGCACGGCTGATCATCTTTCAGCGACCATGCCTTAGCCGTTGCGTGCATTACACGTACTCGCTCGTGAAGCGATCGCAAGCAGGACGAGACCGTCAACCTACGCATCATCGCCCATCACGCAGCAATCCACCAAGCCTAGTCGGTCCCTGAGCGGCTCAAGCGTGTCTCGACCCGACGGCAGAGAAGTGTCATCGACAAGCAATTGCAACCTGAGCTGTTTACGCTGTCCTTCGTATGCTACCTCCTCTTTCTGGGACCCTTCAGATGCACTGAACGCTGGTACGGTGTACGGAATATGGTAGGCTCAAGTTCGCGAGGACGAAGCTGCGGGCGAGTGAGAAGACGCTGCGATTACAAGCCGTATGTCTCTCAACTTGCAGGTTTCGTGTGCTGGGCAAAGATTCGTGTACAGTTGATGTTGAGGAAAGATCTCGCTCGAAGATCGGTGACAAGAGTTCTGCCTGAGGCCATAGATTCTTCGTCATCGTGCCAAGCTGTGCTGCAAGGTGCATTTACAACTTCCACTCTCCGACAGTCTTGAAGATGGTTACAACAAGTAAAGCCGTATATCATTTCGGCTTACACTGAGGCACTGGCACGGCGGCTCCACGCCGGTGAAGATCTCCGCATGTTGCAGGAACTCGGCGGCACTGGTCGCCACACATATACAGCTGACGCCGGAGAGCTGAACCGCAGCCGGCCACGAAATGTGGGAGGTAAAGAGACATTGTAGGCCGACAGGTGTCTTCCACATCGAGCTCTTCTCTACTCAAGCCGGTCTCAGTGTGGAGGCTGGATAAGGAAAGACGCTGGCATTGATGCATCTGTACAGCGCCTAACCCCTGGACATTCAGCCTCGCCGCTATCGCAAGGCTACACTGGGCTTTCAATCTCTTCATTCTCACGATATTTCGAGCACGCTCCTGACATCACCACGAGACAATGGATTCGATCTTGAATTCCGCACTTCTTCGGGAAGCAACTCGTCAGCTTGGAGGCTGGCATGAGAACTTTCCCCCTCCTGCGCATCGGCCTGAAGCAGAGCGGCCTCCAGAAAGGTTTCCGAAAGCATACCTTGATGATACTGTACTGTGCGTTCCTTGCAGGCGAGCAGTCGTCGATGACGAGGTTCAACGAATTGGCACGCCTAAATGGACCAGTGACGGATTTCCCAACTGCGAAGATCTCACTAAACCGGTGCTGTACTGCTCACTCTGCAGACACATCATCCGAAGTCGAGAAGTCGCTTCGAAGCTTGGCATATCCAATGATATTGGTCCCATCGCCCTGCCCATGAAATTGGATAGTGTCGCGAACATGAGCCAAGCCACTCTGATACATGAAGATGGATACGACCTCATTGAGCCAAACGCTACTCGGCCGAGCTGGATGGATGTAGTTCTGTTGTAGTTTGCACGTAACACCACTTCTTCATCTATCACTTCCCATTTGTATCAGGCCACAAGGCGCACATGGTCTGTGTGTCCTTCTTCGCTCCGAGTCCCGAGACGCTTGCCGTGCAACAGTGACAGTCCCGCCTTCTCCATTTCGACATCTTGGTTCACTGGCCTCAAAGTCTTTCGAAGAGAGACGCGTCGTCTGGCATCGATCGCATGAGAGCAAGACCATCAAGTGCTGACCGAGCCAAGAGGGTAGCCGATACTGAGTCAACTAGAACTGAAAACTCTCATCTCAAGCCACGCAAGCTGATCCCCGACACGGCGCGTTTGCGAGATTCGTAGACGAGGTTTGCCGTCCCCAAGCAAAGACGTTGACGGGCTGTCCGTCGCAGAGAAGAGGTGAGGTCGGCAGCGACATCATGTATCCCGATCCCGAACGGCATCACATTCTTTCTACGACACGTCCAATTTCGGGCTCTGCAGTGGAGAGCCGGCAGGCGTGAAGATAAAGGTAGCCAGCTCGCCCCAGGCCAGTTTGCAGCATCTTCCACCACCTTCACATCCGACCTGAGACATCTTTCCGGAAAGCATGCAGCCAGCCGGTTCTCCCGCCGCTTCTGGGCCGAGCGCTGCTGCTCGATCTTGGGATTCCGACCGCTTAGGGCAGCATGAGGCTAACTGAAAGCTGTACAAGCGAAAGCCTGCGACGTTCGATCGGGACCGAGACCACCATGCGGCACAGGATGGCACCGAATCAGAGAGCAGGGTACCCGCGCCAATGGCTCACCCCGAATCTGCAAAGTTCCGCAAGCACATCAACAGGACACGCAAAGCTGCGAAAACTGCAACATAGGAAGTTGCACGAGTTGCTGAGCTCTTCCTTTGTCTGGTCAGCTTCGATGACCGACCAATTGCGCCCCGGGAAACTGCATCCTCCTGTCTCGAGTTCTGAAGTCGATTGGTAGTTTCCAGGCAACACGTGATATAATCATCTTATCGCAAGCGGCAAAGGTAAGGATGTGTGAGACCAGGCGTGGCCTGCGTGGCTGGCTTGGACGTACCTGGAATGCGCTGCACTTCAGCTCGACAGTTCTGAAGCAGCACCGATGTACCCAGGACGTACGCCTGTAGGTCATTGTCCAGACTGCTGTGTAAATTGACGGCAGGATCTTGCTTCCTGCAACGACTCTCTTTGTTCTGCGTGCGGCCTTTACTCAACTACATTCTGCAGATATGGAGTCGCTCGAGCGATTACCAGCTCAACTGGCCAAGATGAGTGGCGAAATCTCACGAAGAGCACTGGAGCTGCGACCGGCTTCTATACCATTACACAGACTGGCGAACGAATGCCTGAGCTCCGTCGGCTGCATATCCGGACTATCAATAGCTGCTGTGATACTCACAGTAATCGCGGCGTATGTCGTGTATCAGCTATACCTACACCCTCTTGCAAAACATCCCGGGCCTCTGTTAGGACGGCTCACGCAGTGGTATGATGTCTATCATGCGTATATTGGCGACAAGCACATCCTCTTCTACCATCTACATCAGAAGCACGGAACAGTAGTGCGCTTCTCACCCAATTCGCTTTCGATCAACGACCCGGCTGCGTTGAAGGTCATCTACGCGCATGGCGCAAATGTACAAAAGTCAGTTTTCTACAAGTGCTTCCGTGCGGCGCCTCAAGCAATCAGCACGCTCCTCGCGACCGGAAAGGCTCATCATGCTCGCAAGCGGAGGATCATGGGGCAAGCATTCTCCGACTCTGCCTTGAAAGGGTTCGAGCAATACGTCCTGGGCCACACCGAAGACCTCGTCAATCGGGTCGGAGCTGCCATCAACCAAACTGGAGCAGGCGAGAAGACTAAATGGAGTGCGCCTCTTGATATGGCCAAGTGGACCAACTGGTTGGTCTTCGACATCATGGGCGATCTTGTCTTCGGCCGGTCATTCGGGACTCTCGGGGACAAGCCAGAGAACCGAAGAGGTATCTACCTACTTGGACGAGCTGCGAGGAGGAATTACACTGTCGCTGCCATGCCTGCCCTTCTATACACTGGACTAGAGAAGGTTCTCCCGTTTCTCAGAGGCCTGCACCAAGATCGCAATCAGTATCTCGCTTTCGGCAAGAAACAAGTCATGGAGAGGACGAAAGAGGCAGGCTTCGGTCAGCCTGGCTCGCCATCTGGAGAGACTGGAAGAAGTGACATCTTCACGTTCTTGCTCCGCGCGAAGGACCCTGAGAGCGGAGAGGGTATGCCTATGCCCGAGCTGTGGATGGAGGGAAATACACTCATCGTCGCTGGGTCGGACACAACATCAACGTAAGCTTGACCCTGCTTTCCAACTCCGCAAACACTGTACTGACGTCTCATCTTTACCAGCACCCTAGCAGCAACGCTCTACTACCTCCTCAACAACCCACACACCCTCAACCGCCTCTCCCAAGAGATCCGTTCGACATTTACCTCGCGCTCCGAAATCCGCATGGGTCCCGCAATGACCTCCTGCACATACCTGCGCGCGTGCATCGACGAGACGATGCGTATGACACCCGCAGTGCCAGGCCTCTTACCCAGGGAAGTTCTCCCCGGCGGCCTCTGCATCCCCCAGCTGGGCCTCGACATCCCTGCAGGGACGGATGTCGGCGTCTGCATCTACTCCATCCACCATCATTCTGACTATGTTGTGTCGCCTTTCCTGTTCGATCCAACACGCTGGCTCTCCCCATCCGCCTCCTCAGAAAAGGACCAACCAACTGCTCCGCACCCTCAATCCCGCGAAGCCCTGAACGCAGTCTACAACCCCTTCAGCATCGGGCATCGCGCCTGTCTCGGCAAGCCTCTGGTGTACATGGAGCTATGTATAGCGATTGCGAGGTTGGTGTGGGAATTTGATATGAGGTTGGCGGAGGAGCAGCATGTGAGTGGATGGGTGAAGAGGGAGGTAAGGAGCGGGAAGAGACAGAGATGGGAGTATCCGAGTTTGGATTGGTTTTTGAGTGTAAATGAGGGGCCTTGGGCGGAGGTCAGGAGGAGGGAGGGGGCTTGTTAGGAAGAAGGGGGGATAGAGATGGTGTGAGGTGTTAGGAGATACCATTCTGTCGCTGCACGAGACGGAGCAAGGTTGTCACAACGTGTTAGTGAAGGAGAAAGTGGAGACCTCCACAGATCAAGACCCTTGACTGACAATGCTCACCCCCAGGCTGAAGGGGTTCGGGGCGTTGAATTAGCGTGCGACAGTCGTAGCAATGGCAGCTTGACTTCAGAAATCTACATCACTTCACTTTGATTGGGAATCAGTTCTGCGTGGCAGATAGTTACCGTCATTCCCAGGAGTTGCTGCCCGTCGCCACACCAACACACTTGCCATTAATCTTTGGTCTGCATATCTTCACAATCAACTCACATCCGAAACCTCATACCGAGTCATGGCGAAGGGGACTGTACTCGTGAACGAGGCAAGTCAATGATGAGATGGACTTTTGGAATGCGCTGCCCGCTGACGCAAATTACAGGCATCTCAACTCGCGTTCGTACACTACAACGACGAAAGCAAGCCGATATTTATCAGCTTCGGTAACGGATACCATGCGCGCTGTCATTTGGCCGAAGCCAGTGGGTTTCCTCCTCCCAATCTTTTCGATGTGACGAAATTCGAGCTCTATCCCGGAAACACCGCAAAAATCACACACTTAGCACGTACTGGTCAAGACGCTTGGGACGCCACCAGGAGGAGAAGCGAATGGAGATGGCCTTGTACAGAGCGCAGAGGGTCAGACGGTAGCTTTCACTTCAGAGTGACCGAGCGAGACGAAGAATCAAAGCCTACTCTCAGTATTGCTAGGAGAGATGGGGCTTGAGATGATGATTAAATTGATTCAAAGAAGTGAGGTCGTAGGTAGAAGCACAGGAGAGAGAGTTGCGATGTACTTTAGCTCGGCGCTAATGCGCGTACTTACAGGGATGCGTGTTGGCGCAACGCGACAGATCGCGTCTGTTTCGTTTTGCAGCTTCCCATCCCACTTTCACGTCTCCCACCACCAACGACAATATCGCCACACAACCTCACTTGAATACTGCATTGGCAATTCTGAGGCTCTACAGTGAACACGCTGCCCACAATGGACGGCATTCAACTCCGCGATGAGGCGGTCAGGGATCGCATCCGCCTTTGCGAGGAGTTTCTCGATCCACGTAAGAGCCGCGACAGTGAGGTCAAATATGGGCGCTAACATATAGCAGAGGACCAGCGAGCGCGAACATACCAAGCAGAGATCCTTCTAATGCTCAACCGCGGCCTGCGCCGCCTCACAGTCTCCATCGATGAGATCCGCCAGCACAACAGAGAAATGGCTGACGGCCTACTAAACCAACCCTTCGACTGGTCACAAGCCTTCGACCGAGCACTATACAACATTGTACAAACATTGAAGAACCGCAGCACACAGAATGTCGACGACGAGGCTATGTACTACTGCGCATACATTGGCAGCTTCGGCGAATACGCGTGCAACCCGCGCACGCTCTCCTCACAATATCTGAACCACATGGTTTCTCTGGAAGGCATCGTGACGAAATGCTCACTTGTGAGACCGAAGGTGGTCAAGAGTGTGCATTGGAACGAGAAGAAGGAGACCTTTCACTTTCGCGAATACCGAGATCAAACGATGACCGCGAACGGAGCGGCCAGCACAAGCGTATACCCCACAGAAGATGGCGAGGGCAACCCGCTTGTCACAGAATACGGATACTGCACATACAGAGATCACCAGACAATCTCCATACAAGAGATGCCAGAGCGGGCGCCTGCTGGTCAGCTTCCGCGAGGTGTGGATGTCATCATGGACGACGATATGGTGGACAGAGTGAAGCCAGGAGACAGGATACAGCTGGTCGGTATCTACCGATCTCTAGGTAATCGCAATGCTGGACAAGGCAGCTCTACGTTCAAGACGCTCATTCTGGCAAACAATGTCATCTTGCTCTCCTCGAAGTCAGGCGGTGGCATTGCACAGCAAGTCATCACAGACGGAGACATCCGCAACATCAACAAAATCTCGAAGCAGCGGAAGGTATTCGATCTGCTCTCGCAATCGCTGGCACCAAGCATCTACGGCCACGACTACATCAAGAAGGCAATCCTGCTCATGCTCTTGGGTGGTATGGAGAAGAACCTGGATAACGGCACACATCTTCGTGGCGACATCAACATTCTGATGGTCGGTGATCCTTCCACTGCCAAGTCGCAGCTTCTGCGATTCGTTTTGAACACGGCACCTCTGGCCATTGCAACGACTGGTCGTGGATCTTCCGGTGTCGGTCTCACAGCAGCTGTCACATCTGACAAAGAGACCGGCGAGAGACGTCTTGAAGCCGGTGCCATGGTTCTCGGTGATCGTGGCGTCGTCTGTATCGATGAATTCGACAAGATGTCTGATGTCGACCGAGTGGCCATTCACGAAGTTATGGAGCAACAGACTGTCACCATTGCCAAGGCAGGCATCCATACTTCGCTCAACGCACGTTGCTCTGTGGTTGCTGCAGCCAACCCAATCTACGGCCAATACGATGTGCACAAGGACCCGCATAAGAACATCGCCCTTCCCGACTCTCTACTCTCCCGTTTCGATTTGCTGTTCGTCGTCACAGATGACATCGAGGATGTACGCGATCGACAAGTCTCGGAGCATGTTTTGAGAATGCACCGATACCGACAACCAGGCACTGAAGAAGGCGCACCGGTCCGCGAACAACTCAACCAGACTCTTGGTGTCGGTCTCGAAGAGGAGGGTGACAACGCAAACAAGACAACGCAGCCTTACGAGAAGTACGATTCTATGCTCCACACTGGTGTGACCATCACAAGAGGACGTGGCGCGAATCAACGCCGAGAAGTCCTTGCGATTCCATTCATCAAGAAGTACATCCAATATGCGAAGTCACGTATAAAGCCCGTTCTCACAAAGGGTGCGGCAGACCACATTGTGGCTGCATATAGCGCGCTGAGAAACGACGATCTCGAGGGCAACCAGCGCAAGACATCGCCTATGACTGCTCGTACGCTGGAGACATTGATTCGTCTGGCCTCTGCGCATGCCAAGTCGAGATTGTCGAACAGAGTTGAAGAGAAGGATGCCGAGATCGCGGAAGGCATTCTCCGATTTGCTCTGTTCAAGGAAGTCGTTGAGGATGAGAAGCGGAAGCGCAAGAGAGCCAGGCATTCTCCGGAAGCCATGTCCACTGATGACGACTCGGACAGCAGTGATGACGATGATGGAGGTGACAATGCTTTCAGACCTAGCAACCCCAGCAATGGGCGACGGTCGACACGCACACCTGGCCGTGGGACCAGAGGCACCAACGGTAATGCTTCAAACGGCAATGCTGGAGCTGGTGCCGAGGAGGAAGAGGAGGAAGAAGATCTGTACAACTCGACACCTGCCCGGACACAGCGCACTCAGCGCACGACACAGACTAACGGTGTCAACGGCTCACAAGCAAGCATGGCTTCCTCGCTGCCCGCATCGCAACTGCTCCAGGATGAGTCGCAGGAAACGAACGGCCAAGAAGAGGAAGATGACGAAGCCGAGCCTGAGCCCATCTCCACTGCTCGTCTACACGCTTTCACAGTCGCCCTTGGTCAGCTCATTGATGGCCCGCTCTTCGCAAACGATGCCGCGGACGTGGAGCCCCTGGTCGCTGCTGTCAACGCTAGACTGAGGAGTGGGCAGGCGCGCTTTGAGGATGATGAGGCTCTTAAGGCTCTTGAGGCGCTGAATGAGCAGAACAAGATCATGCTCTCTGGTGGTATTGTGTACAAGATCTAATGGAGTGCTGAAAGGGGATGACGTGTGGCGTATGTGAATGATTGCATTGACGGCGTTGCTTGATCGGACAGAATCGTTGATGGAATCGGAGTCGAATGGAGCGAGGGTAGGATACCATGATTGAATGCAATGCCATCGAATTTCCAAACTTTCAACCTCATCACTTGTCTTTGTTTACCTATCACATGCCCCTCACGGCTAATTAGGAGCGGAGCCAAAGGAACCTCGAGCAGCACCACAGTCAAGAATCCCTGAATGTTCCCCTACAACATCAGCTTTTTCTCTTTCACTTCTCACCGCCACCGCCATCGCCATCGCTTTTACAACTCCCATCCCCACCAACAGGCTCAAACGGGCCAAATCGCTCGACCCACGGTTGACTCCAAGGTTCAGTTGCAGCAGCAGTCACGTCGGAGCTTCTGCCGCCCTGAGCTGGCAGTCTAGAACGCTGGACTTCATCGCCATCGCCATCTCCCCTTCCCTCAACAGTCTCAAAAGGCTCAAAGCTCTCTAACCATGCTCGACTCCAAGGCTTCGATGCAGTAGTGACGCCGCTTCTGTCGGGAAGGTGTTGCGCAGATATTGTTCGCCGGTTGGAGGAG